>CM035433.1:87500-90000 GCA_020310875.1 Ceratopteris richardii | reverse complement strand
GTGGATCTTCTGTCATCTTTGCTTCCAGCCCAATCTGCATAACTAAAGACTTTAAGAGTTAGATCAGCATCATGACTATAAAATAATCCTTCATTCATGGTACCTTTCAAATATCTAAGCACTCTTTTTCCTGCATGCATATGAGGTACTCTAGGTTCATGCATAAACTGTGACAATACTCCCACTCCATAGCATATATCAGGTCTAGTTTTTGTTGCATAAATCAAAGATCCTACCATGGATCTATATGCATTCATATCATGCAACTCATCACCTTCCTTTGCACTCAACTTTACATTACATTCCATTGGAGTAGAAACAAATTTACATTCCTGCATACCAAACCTTTTCAGCATATCACATATATACTTTCTCTGTATCAACCACATACCCTCATCGCCATACACAATTTCAATCCCAAGAAAGTATCTAAGCAAACCAAGATCTGAAATTTTAAATTCCTTTCCCAAATTACCTTTTATCTCTTCAATTGCTTTTGCATCATTCCCTGTAATCAACAAGTCATCCACATAAATGCATACATAGACACACATGTCATCTACATGTTTTACATAAAGTGAAGGATCAGCATGACTCCCTGTGTATCCTTGCAGCATAAGATACTTTACCAACCTTGCATTCCATGCCCTTGGTGCCTGCTTAAGACCATACAATGCCTTCTTTAACTTGCATACATGATTAGGACATTTTGCATCCACATAACCATCTGGTTGTGACATATACACTTCTTCATTTAACTCACCATTAAGAAAGGCATTCTTTATATCAAGTTGATATATATTCCACCTTTTACTTGCGGCTAAAGCCAACAAAGTTCTCACCGTTGCCATATTTGCTACTGAACTAAATGTTTCCTCATAGTCCAATCCTTGAGTTTGATTATATCCTTTTGCTACAAGTCTAGCCTTATATCTTGACACACTACCATCACTATTTCTTTTAATCTTAAAAACCCACTTGCAACCAATTACCTTTTGTTTTGGTGTCTTTGGAACTAAATTCCAAGTCTTGTTATCATGTAGTGCTTCCATTTCTTCTCTCATTGCTTTCTCCCACTTTTCATCTCCTTTTGCCTCATCATAACATGTGGGTTCATTTTCCTGCTCAACTTTTGTCATAAAAGCATAATGAGTATTCATGAAAGATTCATAAGTATACCTTTGAGGTTGCTTACTCACTCTTGAAGTTCTTCTTACCTCCAATGTAGATGCTCTTCCTTTCTTATTAGGAACCTTTGATGATTCTCCATACTCACATACATCACTAATTTCCTCTCCTTCATCATTAACTTCAACAAGTTTGAGTTTACCTTTACTTTTAACACTTGGAGGTGACTCTTGCCTTAATATTCCATTGAAAGGTAGCTCTCTTTCTTCATCCAAACCACTTTTCTCATCACTTAAACTTCTTGTGGGCTGAGGTAAGCACTCATCTCCTTCACCTGTATCCTCTTCGTCTCCATTTATGACCTGCAAACTTTTCTTATCTACATACCATGAAAGTAATTCATCAAAGTTTACATCTCTTGAAACAACCACCTTATTGGTATGAGGATTATAACATCTATATCCTCTTTGAGTATCTGCATAACCAATAAATATACACTTTTCTGATTTCACATCAAGTTTTGATCTCACTTCACTAGGTACATGTACATAACATACACAACCAAATACTTTCAAATGACTTACACTTGGTTTCCTTCCATGCCATACCTCATATGGTGTCAAATGATGAACTCCAGCAGTAGGTACTCTATTCATAATGTACACACTTGTGCTAACAGCTTCAGCCCAAAAAGAAATAGGCAAACACATATCATTTAGCATGCTTCTAGATGCTTTTGCTATGATTCTATTTCTCCTTTCTGCGACTCCATTTTGTTGTGGAGTATACCTGCATGTAACTTCTCTTTTGATACCTTCATCATACAAAAAATTAGGAAAAGCTTGAGAGAAATACTCTCCCCCTCCATCAGATCTTAGCTTCTTAACATATCTTCATGTTTGCTTCTCGACAAATGATTTAAAATTTTTGAAACAATCAAAGACCTCACTCTTATGTTTAATGAAATACACAAATGTCATTCTACTATGATCATCAATGAATGATACATAGTACTTATTACCAGCCAAGGATGCCTCTTTAGTAGGACCCCATACGTCCGTGTGTATAAGGTCTAGCAATCCATTGCTTACATAGCTTGAATGCTTGAAAGGTTGTCTACTCTGCTTACCCATTTGACATGCTTCACAAAGATGCACCATATGTTGCTTAGTAAAATCAGGTAATCCTTCAACAATCCTTTTCTTTGATAGCTCCTTTAACCTGTGTACATTCATGTGTCCAATCCTTTTGTGCCATAGATCAAGCTCTGCTATTCGATGCATACCATAAGAGAAATAGTTTGTATAATTTGGGTTTACCTTGAATGTAAACAATCTACCTTGTTTTTGACCTCTAGCAATTAGCCTCCTTT
>CM035433.1:17500-47500 GCA_020310875.1 Ceratopteris richardii | reverse complement strand
TTGTATGTTGGTTGTTGAGGATAAGTTGGATGGTATCAACTACCCATTGTGGCCTTATATGATGCGACATGTATTGGTTGCAAAAGGACCGTGGAACATTGTGCAGGGTGTTGAAAAACATCCTATCACAACTGCAGGTATTGAAGGTGTTGAAGATGATGATATTCTGCATATTCCTATTCATGTTGCGGTCTCTACTGCACATATACCAGAGAAAATTTGTTGGGATGGTAGAGATACCCAGGCACATGCATTGATATCTTTGTCTATCAAACATGCCATTATTCCTCACATTCGCTCTTGTAGAACAGGTACGGATGCTTGGGATATACTTACCACATTGTACTAAGCTAGGAATGAGGCTCATGTTGCTTACCTTCGAAAATAGTTGGAGAGTGAGCACATGAATAAAGGTGATTCTATGGATAATTTTCTAACAAAGATCAAAGACTTGAAGGAACAATTGATTTTAGCTCATGAGGTTATACCAGATAGCTCACTTGTGCAGAATGTTTTGAATGGCCTTCCTGATTCATATCAGAGTTTTGCTTTTACTCTTTGGTTGATGATGAAAGGCAATCCAAATGCCTTGTCATTTGAGGAGTTAGTCTCTATTCTATTGCAAGAAGACAGGCAGAACAGGTTCATTATGCGTGTTGTAGATCAAGCTTTCCTGGCTAGTCAGAAGGGCAAAGGAAAACGGAGGTCTTCAACTAGTAAGCAGAAATCTGCTAATTTTGCACATTCGAGGAAGGAAGACAAAGATGAGAAGAAATCAGAAAAGCAAAAATTATTTTGCAACACTATAAAGGAAATGGTCATATCATAAAGAACTGTCCTAAACTCACTGCAAAAGAGGCAAAGAAGAAAGAGGTTGGAATGGTTGTTGCAAAGGCCTCTACACCAAAAACAGAGTCTGCTAATCTTGTGCAAGAAGAAGAATGGGAGTTTACTACTGTTTGCAATTTTGACCCATCTTCTCATGAGCAATGCATGTCTGCAGTAGACTCAGATGTTTCATACTTTGATAGTGGGGCGACCGAACATATTACCTCACAGCGTAGTTTCTTCTCTTCACTCAAGCTGCCCCTACAGGGAATACTATCACATGCACCAACAACTTCTCTTATCCTATCAAGGGAGTTGGTAAGATCATTTTGACTACTGCTGATGGTAGTTCTTTCACCTTGTCAGATGCTTTCTTTGTGCCAGGGATCAAGAAGAATCTGTTATCATTTTCTACATTAGCCAACATTGTCTTGGTTGTGAAATTTGTTGATGACAGATGTATAGTTCACGATCTGTCAAATGGCGATGTTATTATTGCTTCTAGCATTTTATGTCATGGGCTATATAAGCTCATAGACTATGAAAGATCTGTAAATGATTCGGCATGTGCAGTACATGATTCTCAGGCTATGTCAGATGCAAAGCTTTGGCATGCACGCTTTGGTCATTTGAATTTAGCTAGTTTGCTACGCTTGTAGAAATCTGAAATGGTGTCCTCTTTGCCCAAACTTGAGGCACTTGGAAAACATGTTTCTGAAGGCTGTATTTTGGGCAAAATGCAGCATTCCTCCTTTCCAAAAGATGGTTGAGTTCGGGCTACTTAGAAATTGCAACTTGTACATAGTGATGTCTATGGTCCTATGCAGACACATTCTTCTGGAAATTATCTTTACTTCGTGACTTTCATCGATGATTTTTCAAGGCATGCATGGGTATATCCATTAAAGGAAAAGTCCGAAGTGTTCATGTGCTTCAAACAGTTTTTAGTTTTGGCTAAAAATCTGTTAGCATGTAAAATGGGCACCCTCTATTCTGATTGAGGGGGGGAATATATGTCTTCTGATTTTAATGCATTTCTGGCTGCACGTGGGATAAAACACCAGTGTACAATGCTGTATACACCTCAATAGAATGGAGTTGCTGAACGAAAGAACATGTCACTCATGGAGACGACGAGGTGTATGGTCAAGAGTTAGGCTTTACCACATAGTTTCTAGCTTGAGGCTATCATGTGTGCAACATATGTACTGAATAGATGTCCCACTAAAGCACTGCAATCTATCACTCCATATGAGGCTTGGCATGATCGCAAGCCATCTGTTGCTCATCTGCGTGTTTTTGGTTGTCTAGCATATGCATTAGTGCTTGAACAACATCACAAAAAAATTGATAATAAAGCAGTAAAATGTATTTTTGTTGGGTATAGTTCTGAAAGTAAAGGCTATGATTCTAGTTAGCCATGATGTTGTTTTTGTGGAAGATGCTATTCATCCATTGCTTTCATGTACTAAGGAGACATCTGTTAACCCCAAAGACATGTATGATACTTTGCTGCCTCTTTTAATAGGTGGACAGTCCAGTGCTGGTCCTAATGAGGCAACTTCTTAGCCTTTGTAGGTTTCATGTGATGATGCAGATCATTCCATTTCTGATATAGATTTACATGATGCACTTATTGATGAGAGAGCTGATATTGAGCAGGCAAGCACTATGCCAAAATGGCTGGTGCAGACTTTGTTTGATAGCAAATTAGATGCACCTTTGTCATATCCTACTCGATTAGGCTCTCATAGTGCCTTTTTAGCATCAGATTGCTATGCTATGGCTGCCTCTAGTCTCTGTGATGAGATTGAACCTATTTTGTTTGATGAGTTACAAAATTCTGAACATTGGATGACTGCAATGCAATCTGAATATGATGCTATAAAGCAGAATGGTACTTGGTCTTTATGTGACTTACCTCCTGACAAGAAGGCCATTGGCACAAAGTGGGTGTACAAGCTGAAGCGTAAACTTGATGGAACAGTTGATAGGTATAAGGCTAGGCTTGTTGCAAAGGGTTATGTGCAAGAAAGAGCTCATCATGGTTGGAATGTACATTAGTTGGATATCAAAACAACATTTCTGAATGGTGACTTGCATGAAGGAGTGTATGTTTTTTAGCCCCATGGCTTTGTGCAGATAGGTCATGAGAACCAGGTGTGCAGGTTATAGATGGAATTATATGGTTTAAAGCAAGCACCACATTATTGGTATGAAAAGATACATGCCTATCTGATTGCACATGGTTTTGAGAACAGTCCAACTGAAAGCACCTTATATGTCAAGCGTGTTAATGATATACTTCTGATCATTGTGGTGTATCAGCTCATCGGTCCTTACAAGAAGCATATTACTGATTTCACGGCTGATTTACATGCCTCATTTGAGATGTGTGATTTGGGGCATTTGCATCATTATTTGGGCATTCAATTTATGCACTTGATGGTGGAATGGCCTTGTGTCAAACGAAATATATTGACACATTATTGCAGTGTTTTGGCCTTGAAGACTGTAAAGCTATCGCCACTCCTATGGAGACAGGTTTATGACTGAGTCTTCATGATGCTGGAGATGCATTTGATGTTGTTTTCTATCATCAGGCTGTTGGATGCTTGATTTACTTATGCATTACTCGACCAGATATTCAGTTTGCTGTCTCATAGATGATCAGGTTTATGCATTGCCCACAAGTCAAGCATTGGCAGGCAGTTAAGCACATCTTTGGCTACTTGAAAGATACTCAACTACTTGGGTTGTTTTATCCCAAGGGAGGATCACTACCACCAGATTTGCATGCTTTTTTTGACTCTGATTAGGCTAGTTGCTATGAAACTCGTGTGTCCACTAGTGGCTTTTGCTTTTGCTTGGTAGCTCATGTATATCTTGGTTGAGCAAGAAGCAACCTACTATGACCACTTCCAATTGTGAGGCTGAGTATAGGGCAACTTTCACAGCAATTTTTGAGTATGTGTGGCTCAGATGCCTTATGGCTGATTTGGGTGTTGGTCAATCTTCTGCCACCACCATCTTCACTGATAGTCAGAGCGCATTGGCAGTTTGCGAGGAACCCTGTGTTCCATGCTCGCACTAAGCACATTGAGGTGCATTATCATTATGTCAGGGAGAGGTTCTCTGCTAGGGAGATCAGCTTGGCATATGTACCCACGTAGGAGAACGTTGCAGATCTTTTCATGAAGGCTCTGCCTAAGGAGAAGTTTGAAGCTTTCTGCAAAGCTTTGGGCTTACTTCCTTTTGTGGAGTGATTTCTGTTGGGAAAAATGGATGGATGATCCAAGAGATTGAGTAGGTATTGCTAAAACCTGCTTTGTACCAGCCCTCTTTAGCTTCAGACTTGATTAGTAGACTTCCTTAGCTTCCCAATGACACCAAGAAATAGCCTATGTCCTTTGGAAATGATGTGTGCAATGATTGAATCAAAACAGATAACTTTGGAAGTCACAAAGTCAAGAAAACCTTCTATTTTGGTCTTGGCACCTGCTCAATGTTTTGCTCAGTGTGACCAGCACAGTAGCAATTGATAAAATTCCTTCTAGGGGTATTCAATTAGCTTAGTAAGCTAACATTTGCAAGTGGAATGATGTAAAATGACAAACTATACTCAGTGAAATTGATTTAGCAAAATTAGTTATACCCCCAACGTTTTAGGACTGTAGCAGAGATAGACCAGTGAGCACCTCGACGACGATTTCTCTGAATTGGCTGAATGAAATCACTTCAAACTTTGTCAGCATGTAGATGACTTTGAGTGAATCCAACAAGCGTTGAATCACTGAATTTGGAGTAGTATTGACCGAGATATGCCCTTGACAAGTTAACAGACTTTGGAGTAGACAAGCAGTGAATACAGAGATGAATGATGTAAATGTATCTATTGATTAATAATTGTGTACAATCCCATTGGCATGCCTAGCATTGCCAAATGGTGTAGAGAGGTGTAGGCTATGGTATATTCCTTACACACACTCAAGCTCAACTGAATGAGCCTCGGGAATGGAGTGATCTACCCGCGACTTTTTCACATCCAATTTTATAGGAAATGACTTAGGATTTGAATTCAAATTCAAATCTTTGGCTTCCTATGATCAAGCATTTAAAAGTTTGGAGATATTCTCTCAATCAAGTGATCTACTTTTCCACGAATCACTTAGGTAGGTGATTACAAAATATTCTAAGTCAAATTAGACTTTTACAATGAGGTAAAGTGGTAATAAACCACTAGCATATGTTCCTATGGTTCTTCATGCATGTGGAGTCTTCATGATGTCTTCCAAGCCAAATGTGTAGGCTTGTGATTTACACCAACAGCTCCCCCTCAAGCCAAACATTTTGGCTTAAGTCTTCATCTTCAATCTTCAAGTACATCCTGCAATCCAATCATAGATTTGAACCTGCAAAGTTTGGTCCCATCCAAAGCTTTAGTCAGCAAATCTGCACATTGCATGTTGGTTGACACATAGGTCAGCTGAATGTCCTTGCTTAGCAACTTCTCTCTCACATAATGATAATGAACTATGTGTTTGGTCCTGGCATGATAGATAGGATTAGCTGCAAGGTGAAGAGAACTTGTATTATCTCCAAAGATAATTGGAGGCCTAGTATATAAGCCCAATTCTAAATACAAAAGCTTAATCCAAATTGCTTCTTGAGTGGCATTAGCTAGCCCTCTATACTCTGCTTCTGTAGAAGACAATGCAACAGTTGGTTGCTTCTTTGCAGACCATGAAATTGGTTTGTCACCTGCAAAAGAAATGTATCCTGAAGTGCTTCTCCTATCATCCTTGCATCCTGCCCAATCTGCATCTGAATAAACTTTTATGTCAATATCTGAAGTGTAAGGAAAGTACAAACCATGGTTCTGTGTACCCTTGAGATACTTCAAGATTCTTTTGGCAGCCTCTAAGTGAGGTATCCTTGGCTTGTGCATAAATTGACTTAGCACACTAACTCCATATGCAATGTCAATTCTAGTTAAGGTAGCATAGTTCAAGCTACCTACCATACTTTGATAACCTGTAATGTCTTGGACTTCATCATCTTCATGGGCACTTAGCTTTAAGTTCACCTCCATTGGAGTGCTTGCTTCTTTAGCATCCTGCAAGTGAAATTTCTTCAACATGTCCTGCACATACTTCTTCTGAGTAATGTATATTCCTGAATTAGTGTAAACTAATTCAAGTCCCAAAAAATACTTCAATAATCCAAGATCATTGATCTTGAATTCCTTCATCATCTGGCTTTTGATGCTTCTGATTCCATTTACATCATTGCCTGTAATGATGATGTCATCAACATAAACACAAAGATAGATTACCTCTGAATTAATTCTCTTAATGAACAGAGAAGTGCCAGCCTTACTCATGACAAAACCTTGGTCTTGGAGGTATGTAGTTAGCCTATAATTCCATGCCCTAGGTGCCTGCTTCAATCCATATAAAGCCTTCTTTAATTTGCAAACATAAGTTACCTTCTTAGGGTCTTCATAGCCAGGAGGTTGTGACATATAAACCTCTTCTGAAATCCATCCATTCAAGAAAGCATTCTTGACATCCAATTGGTACATGTTCCAATTCTTTGATGCAGCCACACTCACCAACACTCTGATTGTTGGCATCTTGGCCACAGGAGAAAATGTTTCTTCATAGTCAATGCCTTGGGTTTGTGCAAAACCCTTGGCTACTAATCTGGCCTTGTACCTGTTAATTGTGCCATCAAAATTTCTTTTCAATTTATAGATCCATCTGGATCCTATTACCTTCATGGAGTCCTTCTTGGGTACTAACTCCCATGTATCACTCTCCTTGAGTGCTTCAATCTCCTCATCCACAGCTTCCTTCCATTCTGATTTTGTGATTGCTTCTTCATATGATCTTGGTTCTTCATTTAGCAAATCCTTTGCAAGATAAATTGAATGTTTAGTAATAAGAGATGTATCATACCCATATCTGATAGGTTTTTTGCTCTCTCTTTGATACCTTCTGATTGATTGAGTTGAAGATTCTGGTATGTCCTCAAGCTTCTTCATCTTCATTTTGCCTTTGGACTTCCATGCCTTGAACTCTTCAAGGTTGATTGTATCTTCATCATCTGAACTTGAGTCTTCTTTCTGAGTTGGTTCCTCCTTTGTAAGTTTTGGAAATTCCTCTTCCAAATCATAGGGTAGTTTGACCTTCCTGCATTCATTCTCATACCAAGAATCATTCTCATCAAAGATCACATCTCTGCTTACCATAAATCCCTTGTTGGTAGGGTTATAAAACCTGTAACCTTTTTTATTTAAATCATATCCAATGAAAATACATTTTTCAGCCTTTGGATCTAGTTTTCCTCTTACCTGTGAAGGAATGTGTACATATGCTACACATCCAAAAATTTTGCAGTGATCCAATGATGGTCTCTTACCATGCCATGCTTCATATGGTGTCATACCATCAAGTGACTTTTATGGTAACCTATTTATGAGATAGGTGGCAGTAGAGACACTCTCTGCCCATAGATAGTTAGGTAATTTCTTCTCATTAAGCATAGATCTAGCTGTCTCAACTATTAACTTATTTCTTCTTTCAGCTACCCCATTCTGTTCAGGAGAGTACCTTGTGGTTATTTCCCTTTTGATGCCTCTGTCCTGTAAGAAGTCCTCAAATTCATTGGAGAAGTACTCACCTCCTCCATCTGACCTTAGCCTCTTTAAATTCCTTCCTGTCTGATTTTCAACTAATGCAAGATATTTCTTAAAACAATTAAATACTTCATCCTTGTGCTTCATAAAGTATAACACAGTCCATCTGCTATAGTCATCAATAAAAGACACATAGTACCTTGAACCTGAGACTGAGGGGTCTTTGCTAGGTCCCCATACATCTGTGTGTACAAGCTCTAGATAGTCTTCATGCATATATCCTTTCTTGGAGAAGGGTAACCTGTGAGACTTACCAAATTGACAAGCACCACACTTGTAAATCATATGTTGCTTGGATACATTAGGTATCCCAAGCACACATTGGTCCCTGCACATTTGCTTCAAGGTCCTTTCTCCTATGTGCCCTAATCTCTTGTGCCAAATCTCAAGCTCTGAAAGTGTTTGATCTTTATAACTGTATAATGCAATGTTCTTTGTATCTTCCAACTGAAAAGTGAAAAGTCTACCTGATTTTTCTCCTTTAGCTATCCTTTTGAATCCATGTCTTGGGTCCTCCACAAATGCTCCATACTGATTGAATCTGACCTGCAACCCTTTCTCTACAATCTGACCAACATTCATTAAGTTCTTTGTAATTGTAGGTACATAAAGTACTCTGCTCAACAAATTCTGATTACTATCACAAGTTTTCACATTTCCAACTTTAACTACAGAATGCTTTGTATCATCACCTGTTTGGACTTGGTGTTTACCTTTTGGTTCCTCAAGATTAGAGAGTAGTGCCACATTACCAGCCACATGATTTGAACACCCTGATTCAATATAAAATAGGTGATCATCATTTGTACCTGACTTTGAAGTCATGTTCATGATCAAGAGAGAGTCATCCTGCTCCTGCGTGTAATTGTTGTAGTCCTTTTTGTTTCTCAATCCTCCTTGGTAGTTGCCATTGTAATTGTTGTTGTAGTTGTTGTTATAATTGTTGTTGTGGCCTTGGTGATGGTTGAACCTTCCTCTAGACTGAGAGTATCCACCTCTTTGGTAGCCTCTTCCTCTCTGATTTTTGTAATTCCTGTAACACTCATCTGTGGTGTGGTTTGACAAATCACAAATGTTACATGGTGATGAGTTATAGGGTCTCCCCCTACCTTGCTTACCTCCTCTGCCCCTACCTCTTGAAGATCTACCTCTCCCTGCATAGTTGGCTTGGGAGGTAGAGCATTCATCTTCCACCTTCTTACTCTTGCCTTTATCCTTAGATTTCTTATCAGTGTATAGGGCAGAAGAGTTGTTACCTTTGGTAGTATCTCCACTCTTGGTAAGCTTTGCTTCATGTGTGAATAGTTGACCCATGAGAGTTGTAAGATCTGGAGTGTGCATGTCCATGTAGAGATCCATTGCAGTGGTGAAGCTTTCCCACTTGTCATCAGCCTTGATTCCATTAATTACCTGCCTTACAATTTGTTCTTCTTCAATTTCTTCTCCTATGCTTGCTAACTGATCTGCAACATCTTTGATCTTGGTCACAAATTCTGAAACAGCTTGCTTAGGTTGCTTCCTTAGTGTTGTGAATTCAATCCACAACTGATTTTTCCTAGCCCTTGTATTAGAGGAAAAATATGATGACAAGGTTTCCCAAGTCTCTTGGGAAGTCTTACAATTTCTGATATGAGGTAAAAGAAAGTCAGATATAGAGTTGAGTAAATAGGACCTTGCCGATGCATCCCTTGCACACCATGTGTTGAGTTTTTCTTGCTCCTCCTTGGTTGGCAAACCTCTTGCTTTGAATGAGGGCAATTCCTCATCTCCTGAGATGTATCCATAGAGACTCCTTCCTTGTAAGTAGGTCTTCATCCTTAGAGACCATGCTTGATAGTTGTTCCTGTCCAATTTGTCAATAAATGAAGGAAAACCATCTCCCATTTTACCTTATTTGCTCTGATACCACTGTTGGGAAAAATGGATGGATGATCCAAGAGATTGAGTAGGTACTGCTAAAACCTGCTTTGTACCAGCCCTCTTTAGCTTCAGACTTGATTAGTAGACTTCCTTAGCTTCCCAATGACACCAAGAAATAGCCTATGTCCTTTGGAAATGATGTGTGCAATGATTGAATCAAAACAGATAACTTTGGAAGTCACAAAGTCAAGAAAACCTTCTATTTTGGTCTTGACACCTGCTCAATGTTTTGCTCAGTGTGACCAACACAGTAGCAATTGATAAAATTCCTTCTAGGGGTATTCAATTAGCTTAGTAAGCTAACATTTTCAAGTGGAATTATGTAAAATGACAAACTATACTCAAAGAAATTGATTTAGCAAAATTAGCTATACCCCCGACTTTTTAGGACTGTAGTAGAGATAGACCAGTGAGCACCTCGACGACGATTTCTCTGAATTGGCTGAATGAAATCACTTCAAACTTTGTCAGCATGTAGATGACTTTGAGCTGAATCCAACAAGCTTTGAATCACTGAATTTGGAGTAGTACTGACCGAGATATGCCCTTGACAAGTTAACAGACTTTGGAGTAGACAAGCAGTGAATACAGAGATGAATGATGTAAATGTAGCTATTGATTAATAATTGTGTACAATCCCATTGGCATGTCTAGCATTGCCAAATGGTGTAGAGAGGTGTAGGCTATGGTATAGTCCTTACACACACTCAAGCTCAACAGAATGAGCCTCGGGAATGGAGTGATCTACCCGCGACTTTTTCACATCCAATTTTATAGGAAATGACTTAGGATTTGAATTCAAATTCAAATCTTTGGCTTCCTATGATCAAGCATCTAAAAGTTTGGAGATATTCTCTCAATCAAGTGATCTACTTTTCCACAAATCACTTAGGTAGGTGATTACAAAAGATTCTAAGTCAAATTAGACTTTTACAATGAGGTAAAGTGGTAATAAACCACTAGCATATGTTCCTATGGTTCTTCATGCATGTGGAGTCTTCATGATGTCTTCCAAGCCAAATGTGTAGGCTTGTGATTTACACCAACAATTTCCACATAGCTTCGCACTTCCTTATACATGAGTGCCAACTCTTTGTTCACCGCATCAATCCCAGGGGGGATTGGTTGACATATTTAGGTAGTGATGTGTGTGAACACACTAGGACCGCCGGGGCACTTTTTTCCCTCTTTAGGAGGTTTTTTTCCCTCGGCTTGTATATATGCGTATTACCCTAATGGGCTACTTATCTTTGTACATTCTAGTCGTAATTCATTCAGTATTGTGTGTTGAACTCCAAGCTTCTTCTTCTTCCTTGTGCTTTTCGCGTGCTTTCACAAACATCTAACTCCAACATTTTCAAGGTTGAGTTCTAGCATTGATGAGCTATTGGTCAGGTATTGGTGATTATAGAGGTGTTCTAATATCATTTTAGCTTGATTCTTGTGGTGTTTTCATACATCGACAAGTGGTATCAGAGCAAAAGAAAATACCACCATCAGTGGTATTAGAGCTAAAAGGTCCTTAAAAGTAAAAGGAGGTGCAAATACAAGAGGGTTGAAGAGGGCTTTAGTAGAAGAGGTTGCACTAGAAGCAAGAAGACCATGGCGGATCATATCTCCATTGATAAATTGGACAGAGATAATTATCCTGCTTGGGTAATGAGAATGGAAGCCTTACTTGTAAGGATCTAATGAAATACGTGACAAGTGAAGAAGGAAAGACGAAACTTGAAGACCATAGTAGAACAAAGAAAGAAGAGTCGGAAGCCTTGAAGCTATGCCAGAAGAAAGATGCAAGTGCAAGAGCTTACATGTACAATACTATCACAGATCACTCGCTACCACACATCAGAGGTTTGGAAATAGCTAAAGATTTTTGGAATGCATTGGAAGGTTACTTCCAAAACACTATTAAAACTAGGAAGGCTAGCTTATGGTCAGAATTTTCAACCTTCAAGAAGAAGCAAAGTTACAATGTTAGTGATTATGTCACTAAGATGAAGGACTTGGCAGATAGTCTTGGATCTATAGATGACGACATTGAAGATCATAGGTTGATCACACAACTACTTGCAGGTTTGAGAGGAGACGAAAAGTGGAAACCTTTTGTATTTTCTATTGAACTTTCATTAAACCATTTTGTACCAGATTTAAATCAATTGCTGGGACTGATGCTTACATTTGAGCAAGATTTGAAGTCAGAAGAGGATAAAGGACATAGCACTACTATGTATGCAAAGAATAAGAAGAAAAGTGATAAAGGCAAAACAAAGGCAGAGGAAATTATACAAGAGGAAGAGGTAATAGGAGAAGCAAAGGCAGAGGAAATGGAAGAGGAAGAAGTAACTAGAATAACAACAAGAAGACATGCTAGATTTGTGGTTTGCGCAATAATCTAGCATATGATTGTTGGCATAATCAACAAGGTGCAAATGAGAATCAAAGTGACAATGACAGTGGCTGAGATAGGAGACATCAAAGTCTATTTCAAAGATGAAGGCAAAATCAAAGAGGTGGTTATAGTAGAGGTGGAGGAAGAAATTGGGGATAGAACCAATCCAACAACACGACCTACTACAATTATGCAAATGACACACAAAATGAGGAACATGCAACATTGATGACAAATTCAACAAGTACATTAGATAAGAAAAATCTCAAGGTATTCTATATTGACTCTGGTTGCTCTAATCATTTGTCAGGTAATATAGAGCTAATGTCAGAACTAGAGGAAAGCACTTCTTGTCATACACTTCAAACATATGATAACACAAGACACAATATACGTTCAATTGGAAAGGTGAAGTGCAAGAGTGGCACTGACCTATTAACTAATGTACTATATGTTCCCACAGTATCTAAGAATCTGTTTAGTGAGGGTCAAATAGTGGAGAAAGGATTTCAAGTCAAATTACAAATGAAGGTGTATCTGTGGAAGATCCAGACAACGGATACAAACATATGGTAAGAAGGAAGGAAAACTCTTTACTATCAAAGTGCAAGGGAATATTGGTCAAGCCCTATTCGCACATGGTGATGAAGTGATTATAGAGTTAGATCTTTGGCATAAGAGATTAGGTCAAAACTATGGTGGAAAATCAATCTGTATAGGACTACCAAATGTGCAAAACCAACACATGGTTTATAAATGTGAAACATGCCAAATGGGAAAAGCACACAGATTACCATTTTAGAAGAAAGGATTCAAGCATGATGGATTACTAGAACTCATTCATACAGATGTATGGGAACCAACAAAGGAAGGATCAATCAATGGATCTAGTTATTATTCTTTTCATTGATGATGCTATAAGATGGATAACTCTTTATGTTTTGAAGGAAAGATCGGAAGTGTTTAGAGCCTTCAAACATTTTCATACATATGATGAAAGAGTTACAAGACAGAAGCTCAAGAGGCTAAGGTCCGATGGAGGGGGAGAATACTTCTCCAAAGAATTCAATGATTATCTTTGGAATGTAGGAATTAAAAGAGAAATAACCTTTAGATACACACAACAAAATGGGATGGTAGAAAGGAGAAACAAAACTCTAGTTGAGTTTGCAAGAGCTATGCTAAACAAGAAGAGCTGTCCAAATTATCTTTGGGCTAAAGTTGTAAATACAACTACATATCTCGTGAATAGAATACCCTCTACAACTCTAAATCGAATGACTCCTTATGAAGCTTGGTGGGGTAAGCAACCAACACTGGATCACTATAAGGTGTTTGGATCAATTTTCTATGCTTATGTATCATCAAAACTTAGACATAAGCTCGAACCAAAAGATGAAAAATATGTGTTCATTGGATATGATGAAAAGCAGATGGGTTATAGGTTATGGAGACCTCTAACTAAACAGGTTATGGTGTCTAGAGATGTGACATTTGATGAACAAAAGAGTTGGTACACAGATCAAGATTACCGTACTACAGCATCTGAAGAAGAAGTAAGAAGATGTGAAGAAGGAAAATCACATATGCAGGTAAATGGAGATGAAGAGCACATACAAGCAATCACATATGGAGTTGGATCATCAAGAAGGTATGAGGATGTATGTTGTATATTATTGAACAATGCATTGCTAAAGTGTTATATTATTAATGTATTAATATGTTTTTGATGTTTCTGATATAGCAGCTGAAGGTTCGTGAGGAGCGTGCAAAGCGTGAAAGGGCGGACATCAATAATCCGAATAATTATTAATTAGTTTGTAAATAAACCTGCGTAGAAGGTTCTATTGTTAGAAAAGTAATGGTTAGAATAAGGGTCGTTGTAGACCGTAGTTTCTGTTATTGAAAGCAATGGCTTTCTGTAAAAGTTATCAACTTTTAGTTTCACGCTTGCTTTTTGAAACCGCCCTCTTGTAACCACTCTTTTCGACGTAATCAAAATTCCTATAAATACATGCACTCTGTGGACTGTCGAAACAGAGTGCATGGGGGGAGATTGCACCCAATCTTGTGTTCGGTTTCGTCTCTTGTTGCCTCTATTTTCTGTGTGTTTTTTTGCGTCCGTAATCTCTGTATGCGCGTGAGCAAGATCTTGATTACCAAGCTTTTGTTCTTGTATTCTTTGATGACATACTTGTTTACAGTAAGAATGATAGTGAACATGAAAAGCATCTTGAAACAGTTTTTCATTTGTTACGAGAGAACACACTTTATGCTAATCCTGAAAAAAGTTATTTCTTTCAGCGTAAGCTAGAATATTTAGGACATATTATTTCAAGTGAAGGTGTGCATGTGGATCCGAAAAATATTAGAGTTATCATAGAATGGCCTACACCACAATCAGTCAATGATGTTCGTTCTTTTCTTGGGTTGGCTAGTTTCTATAGGAAGTTTGTTCGAAATTTTTCTTATTTAGCATTACCTCTTACCTTGTTGTTGAAAAAGAAAATAAAATTTGCATGGGGAATTACCCAACAACAGTCCTTTGACAAACTTAAACATGCACTTTCACATGCACCTGTTTTACAATTACCTGATTTTTCACAACCCTTTCATGTTGTCTGTTCTGATGCAAAATGACCATCCCATTGCATTTGAGAGTAGAAAGCTTAAACCCTCAGAGCATAATTATAGTACGTATGATAAAGAATTGTTAGCAGTTGTGCATGCTTTGCGAATTTGGAAACACTATCTTATGGGCTCTGAAGTATTAATCAAAACCGATCAACAAGCTATTAAGCATTTATTAAGTTAGCCCTTAATCTCTGATAGGCATCTTAAATGGGCATCATTCATTCAAAATTTCCAACCCATGATACAATATCAGCCTGGTAAAGCTAATGTTGTAGCGGATGCTCTTAGCCGTTTTCCTTTGCATTCTGTTGTTTTGAATAATATTTCTGCCATCCAAATTCATTCTTTTCAAGAAATGGTTTCCACTTATGCATCTGATTTGTATTTTTCACGTGCATGGCATGACTTCAACAATGTTGCATCTTTATCTGATGAACATTATACATTTCATAATGGTTTTCTCTATTTTCAACATAGATTGTGCATAACCCAAGCTTTTAAAGATTTTGTCATTAAAGAAATGCATGAACCATCTTACATGGGTCATAGAGGCATACAAAGCACCATTTCTGCTTGCAAAGATTTCTTCTTTTGGCCACACATGGAAAAAGACATTGCACATTATGTTTCTCAATGCATTGTATGTCAGCGTGTCAAACGTCATCATGGTAAACCATTTGGATTATTAATGCCACTTCCTATTCCAAATGAACCATGGGAACAAATCTCTATGGATTTTATCACAGGTCTTCCTATCATTTCATCACATAATGATATGATTTGGACAATAGTTGATAGGTTTAGTAAATATGCATATTTCATTCCATGTAGAAAAACTTTGACTGCACCTCAAGCTGCAAAATTATTCATTAAATGCATTTTTCCACATCATGGATTTCCTAAAGTAATGTTATCTGATCGTGATGTTAGGTTTTGTAATCATTTTTGGGTTGCCTTATTTCAACATTTTGGTTCTAAAATAGATTTTAGCTCTTCATTTCATCCTGAAAGTAATGGACAGAGTGAGGCTACAAATAGTACTATTCTTGATTTATTGCGTTGTTATTCATTAGATAATCCTAATAACTGGGATGACAAGTTGCCATTGCTTCAATTTTCTTACAATAACACTTCACACACCACTACTGGTCGTGCACCTTTTGAAATAGTTTTTGGTAAAAAGCTTCCCACTCCCATGTCCCTCACCCAAACCGACATTCCGATGGCTGATTCTATTGCTCAAGTTCACGTTTCTATACTTCATGATGTTCATGAGCACATTAGGAAAAGTCAAGAGCGATATACACGTATTATCAATACTAAACGATTAGCCAAAGAATTCAAGGAAAATGATTTTGTATGGTTGCGAATAATTAAAAGACGTCTCAAAAATATTTTGTAGCATCCTAAAATTAAACTTCACCATGCTATTATGGACCGTTTCGCATTATAGAAAAAATTAATGATAATTCATTTCGATTAGATATTCCATCCCATTGGACTATACATAATTCTTTTCATATTAGTTTACTTAAACCCTTTAAAGGAACTTTACCACTTGCTCCACTTCTTGATGACCCTCCTTTGATTGAAGAACAATCTGAAATCTTAGTTCCTGAGAAAATCATTGATCATGATGTCACTACTACACGCACAGGTACTCAATATCATCGATATTTGGTTAAGTACAAAAATCACTCTATTGAAGAATGTCAATGGATACATAAAACATAATTAACACCTCATTATGACCACTTAATTTTTGCATATCATACACAAACACATTAATGTAACAGCTCCATGAACATTTCCATGCATGTATTTTTACATGGCACATGCCTATTTTCTTTATTCAGTGATGAAACATGTGACTGGCCATCCATGTTTATTATTTTATCAACTGAGGTCAGTTGCTTGTTCAACTGAGGGGCATGTTATACCTTATGGAATATGTTGAACAATGCATTGTTGGATTGAAATATAAAATAGCCAATGCATTGTTGGATTGAAATATAAAATAGCCAAATATAAAATAGCCAATGCATTGTTGGATTGAAATATGGAATAGCCAATGCATTGTTGAATTGTAACATGGAATATGTTAGCCAATGCATTGTTGGATTGTAACAGTAACATGGAATATGTTGAACAATGCATTGTTATTGTTAGAGTGTTAACTTATTTTATCAACTGAGGTCAGTTGCTTGTCAACTGGGAGGCATGTTGCATATTATTGAACAATGCATTGCTAAAGTGTTATATTATTAATGTATTAATATGTTTTTGATGTTTTTGATATAGCAGCTGAAGGTTTGTGAGGAGCGTGCAAAGCGTGAAAGGGCAGACATCAATAATCCGAATAATTATTAATTAGTTTGTAAATAAACCTGCGTAGAAGGTTCTATTGTTAGAAAAGTAATGGTTAGAATAAGGGTCGTTGTAGACCGTAGTTTCTGTTATTGAAAGCAATGGCTTTCTGTAAAAGTTATCAACTTTTAGTTTCACGCTTGCTTTTTGAAACCGCCCTCTTGTAACCACTCTTTTCGACGTAATCAAAATTCCTATAAATACATGCACTCTGTGGACTGTCGAAACAGAGTGCATGGGGGGAGATTGCACCCAATCTTGCGTTCGGTCTCGTCTCTTGTTGCCTCTATTTTCTGTGTGTTTTTCTGCGTCCGTAATCTCTGTATGCGCGTGAGCAAGATCCTGACAACAATGTACCTAGGTTTGATGAAGAAGTTGAAGTAATTTGATGGCGATGCACCACAGTGTGCTCTCCTTATCAAGAGCTTCATGAATCCTTAGAGTAAAAAATTGAGCTCCTAAGGCCACACAAGGTACTCCGTACAGTATACTGCAAAATACGCAGAAAACACAGTACATAGGGAGCACGAAGACAAACTTCTTAGTTCTTACAAATGCGGCCGAGCTTACAGTCTGTGACTGACCAGGCCACTATATGTTTTATTAAAGAACATATACAAAGAAGTGTCCGGTGGCCATTTGGCCTTTCACATGGACACTAAGAGTAACAATCTCCCACTAAAGGCCAATATGGCCAAAGTAACTATGGGAGAAAAATAAAGAATGATAAAGAATACCTGAGTGTAAGTATACAAACTATATTCCTCCTAGCTGATGGGCATGTTACACAGTATACAAGTGACTGTGTAAGATCATGAATCAAGTAACCCCCATCAAGTAACAACAGTGTCGAAAGCTATCCTGTGGTAGAGCTTTAGTCAAAGCATCTATAGCATTATCTTGAGTGTGTACCTTCTCAAGAATAATGTGCTCAATGGCTAAGCAATCTCTAATGAAGTGATACCTCACCTCAATGTGTTTGGCCTTTGCATGATAGACCAAATTCTTAGCCAAAGCAATGGCACTCTGACTATCACTGAGAAAACGAGGTACATGCTGAGGTAAACCCATGTCACAAGCAAGATGAGGTACCATTATCTAGGAGACTGTTTAAGTCCATACAAGCTCTTCTTGAGCTTACAAACTAGACTTTCCTTGCCAAGAACTACATAGCACTCTGGTTGTTTCATATAGATATCATCTGTAAGATCTCCATGCAAGAAAGGAGTTTTCACATCCATTTGGACTAGCTCTAAGTCCTCCATTGCAACGAATCCAAGCAACATGCACAAAGTAGTCATCTTGACCATTGGAGAGAAGATTTCCTCAAAATCAACACCATGTTGTTGCTTAAAACCCTTTGCAACAAGTCATGCTTTATATTTTTGGAGAAGCACTATCTGATGTGAATTTCAACTTATATACCCATTTACATGGTAAAGCTTTCGTGCCCTCTTTCTTTTCGTTTTTCTTTGCCTTCCTTTTTTTTTTGTCGTTTTTCTTTCTCTTTTTCTTGTAATTTCTTCTTCCTTTCTTTCTTTCTTTTTTTTATTTCATTTTTCTTTATTTTTCATTTTTATTTGTCGGTGGCCACCATCTCTCTCTCCCCCCCTCCACATCCTAGAATTTTGCACTCTCTGTATGTCGATAATCTCTCTCTCTCTCTCTCTCTCTCTCTCTCTCTCTCTCTCTCGCTTTGCAGACTCTCCCGTCGATCATCTCTGTGCCATGCATCCAAATCTTTGCCTTAGCAGATCGAATTCCCAGCCATCCACACCTCTCTCTCTGCTCTCTCTCTCTCTCTCTATGAGACTGCGCCATGCTAGGCAACCTCCGACATCAATTGATTGGTCTCTTAGAATTTGTGAACACGTTGAGAGTTGGCAATGTGCAAACATTCACAAATGGATAGATGGCGGCTGTGGTAGCTGACTCGCACAGACGTGGGGAGAGAGAGAGAGAGAGAGAGAGAGAGAGAGAGAGAGAGAGAGAGAGATTTCGGCATGGTCAGCGCTGTTTTTTTTTAAATGAAGGTTCGGCCGAGTCCTACTCCCCCGGACTTTAACTTTGAAATTGCAACTATACAAGGAAGGGCATAGTACCCATGGGACCCCCCTTATCCCACAAGAACAGGGGTTTACAAGACTGGGTTAAACGGTGGTCAACACTACCACAAGGATAGATAAACGGTGGCACTCAGCCACAATACAACATCTTTCCAGATTACATGTCCCTCACATGTTGCTGCCACGGATTGAACCCTCGCCCTCGCCTCAAGAGACGAGAGGCCCAACCACTAGGCCAGCGAACTGGTCAGCGCTGTTGCAAAGAGAGCGCTGTTGCAAGGAGAGATTGAGGTCCATGTCAGAGAAGATGAAGTGAAGAGAGAGACGAGTTACCAATACACACGGCAGATTGATCTGTGCGCCCTGTAGAAGGTCGGTGAGAGATTATCGCTGCAGGGCAAATGATTGGAGAGAGATGTAGGGAGCTGGCGGGCCACGTTGAGACCTATAGGCTTCCACGTCACGAAGAGAGAGAGATAAGTAGCTGGCTGGCGGCGATATTGATGGCATATCAGAGAGAAGTAGGTGGCTACTGTCCGCGGTGCTATAGAAACTGAGCATAGCGAGCACGTCACGGGGGAGAGAGAAGGATCGATTGGTGCAGAATAGGAGTCGACGTGTTGTAGGCATTAGAGGGAGAGAGACAGTGGAGAGGGAGATCGGGGATTCGGGGTGACTCTAGCGCTGCGTGGGAGCGACGTGGAGAGAGAACGTGTGCTTCTGTACGCTGTTGTAGAGATTTTTATCTCTACGTTTACTTCTGCTCACTTGTAAATATCGTTTGAAACAACGGACCTTCCGCATTTGAGGTAAATTTCAAGGTAATTATGATGACATTGCTTTGAGAAATGCATATCATGGATTGAGTTCAGTAACAATGGGACTCAATGACCAACGTATTTATAAAACATGGAGTTCCACAAGAATTCGGTACTCTCCATGCATTGAAACCCCATCCTTAGTGAAGGGTGCAATCAAAGATGAACTACATATTTGAAAGTGTCATATCGGCCAAATCCAATGAAGGGTGATATGAAGATTTTTTTTTTTAAATAAAAGGAAGTTCGGCCTTAGCCTAATCTCCCGGACTTTAATTAAAATAAAGAAGAAAAGTTACAAGAGAATGGGACTAGTGCCCATGGGACCCTCCAAATCCCACAATGCAGGGGAGGAGTATGGCAAGCTAGATGGCATTACAAATGAGGCAGATAAATCTATCATCACCCTCATGTGGGACCCATTTGGGTTTCAACTTGTTGTTTTCGAGGAGATAAATACAGTGATGTCTAAACGGTGGAGATCCCTTATCTCGGGAGATTCTTTTACCTAGAAGAAACAAGGATTTCTCAATCGACCATTCCTTAGGAGTTTGGCCAAAATTGACAGCACATCGCTCCCTCCAAATCTTCCAGAGAGTCTCACCCCTGATGGCATTCCACAGCCTCGATGAGCAGCCGACCACCTCACCCAACATCACCTGTTGCCAATTGATTTGGTTCGTGAGTCTCAATACTCGGGTCATGTGACGCTAGATAACATGGGACTTGGGGCAGTCAAAGAACAGGTGAGCTAAATCTTCGATGCATCGATGACAACGCTTGCACCATGGCGGCACACCACAGATTTTGCTAGCCCTTGCATTGGACCAAATACCTTTATGCAAGATCTACCACATGAGAACCGACTTTTTGACCTCAATTAGGGGGTGCCAAATAGACAGGAACTTTAGTTCCCACCGAAGTTTGGTCCAAGAAAGGCACCATCTCTTGTTAAGAGTGTGGTGAACATCTAAGTTCTCTTTGAAGTTGGGGGTTCTGGATAGCTTCTTACCATTGCTCCATTTGAGGCCCTCTAGGCAAGGAAGGTCTTGACCGCAGAGAAGGTGGGTAGATGAGCGGTCCCATGCTAAACACCTGCTTTGAAGAAGAGTCCATTCCTCACGGGTAACTCTAAGTCTCGGATCCAATTCTTCGAACCTAATCCACTGGTTGGTCTCTTGTTTCCAGAGTTGTTTCCACTGTTTGAACCCCTTGTTCCATAACCGCTTTGCAGTTTGGAGGCTCCAAGACTCCACCCCCCTAATGCCGCTGATTGGGAACTAGATAGAGTCATTTTGTCTTATCCCAGCTGCCCACTTCCATTCATCACTGATTCTGATGAATTGTTTGGCCTTGTTCCAACTCTTCCATAAAGAACACACGAGGCTAGAGCCTTTTGGGGACACCGGGTGGGGGGAGAACAAAAGCGTGAGAATCCCTATGTCCTTCCAACCAGGATAGCCAACTAAGGTAAGGTCTTGTGTGTTTCTGAAGATCAATTTAGCCAAAGAGGACTCCCTATTGCTCCAAGCCTTGATAAGCCACTTTGCCGCCAGCTTGTCAGCCAACCCAACGATATCCAAAACTCCCAAGCCCCCTGAGTCTTTAGGGCTAATGCAAGTTTCCCATTTGATTTTGGGAATCCCCCTCCTGTTGGGGTCCCCAGTCCAAAGGAAGTTTTTGCAAATTCTTTCCACTTTGGCCAAGTCTTTCTCCTTAGGTCTCCAACACGAGATAAAGTAAATAATTGTAGACAGCATAAATGTGTTAACAACCATAGCACGCCCTGCCAAGTTGACTTGCATACCTTTCCAATGATTCAGCTTGCTATCCAGCTTGGGTAGCACCCAATTTCAGCGTTGGTCCATTGAGATGTCGAATCCCATCGGAATGCCAAGGAGACGGAAGACTTGACCACTAGGGATAACTTGACACCCCTTATCCACCAACAATTGGGGAGTAGGTCCGCTGATTGCTCTAAAAGCAGTTTTAGCATGGTTGATTTTTGAACCTGACGCCACACAAAAGATGTCGAGGCACCACCAAAACACCTCAATGCTGTTTATATCGTTGTGCACAAAGGCATTCATGTCATCAGCAAAAAGTCTCGCAATCATTTGGCCATGATTATGAGGTAGGGAAAGACCCTTGAGATTGCCAGCGTCCATATGATGCTTTAATAGGTGACTAAGTCCATTCGAGGCGATAGCGAAGAGTAAAGGGGCCAGAGGGCAGCCTTGCCTAATTGATCTTTTTAGACGAATGGGCTTAGAGAGCTTGTCGTTGATATTTATTCTAGTTGAAGCGTTTCCAAGAAGAGTGGAAACCATCTTCGTGAACTTTTGGCTGCATCCAAGGTCTTTCAATGATTGAAGAATAAAGTCCCATTCCAATCTATCATACGCTTTGTCGAAGTCGATCTTAATGAATATCAGATCTTGAGCAGACTCCTCAGCGAAAGCAAGGCCTTCCCAAATATCGACAATTGCTTCAAATATAGATCTACCTTTGATAAAACCTTTCTGGTCCTCACATAGCCATGACCTTAAATGAAAAGAGATTCTGTTGGCGATAACTTTTGCAATTATCTTATATCCTGTTTGGAGCATGGTAATCGGCCGCCAGTTTTCAATTTTGTTCTTATCTCCCCTTTTGTGGATTGACTTGATGACGCCATTATTAAGACACTCAGGGAGGGCACCGAATGAGAGAGCCTCTTGCCACACTAGACGTAGTGGGGTGGCCACCTCATGTTTGAAGGACTTGAAAAACTCATTAGTGAGACCATCCGGACCCGGACTTTTCCCATTGGGAAGGGCATCAATAACCTCGATAATTTCATTCTCAGAAATGTTGCATCCAGCAGAGCAATCATGTTCTGTGGGATTCTAGATTGAGCAACCCTTGAGATGGTTGCCATGGAGTCGCGCCTATGGGGGGAAGGAGCAGTCGAGACCCCGAGAAGATTGGTAAAGTGTTCGACGATGATAGATCTATTCTCAACTTCCGTGCAACATTCGGTTCCATTGTTATCGACCAATAGGGGGATGGATTCCCTAGCTTGTTTCCTTTTGAGGATGTTACACATCTCTTTCGATGGTTTGTCGACCTTCCCCGCCCACCAATCTTTGAAGAAAATTTGAAGATTTTCCCTTTGAACCTCCTCCTCTAATCTTAGTCTTCCCCTGATTTTCAAAAGACCTTGTTGGCAATGTAACTTACCTTTGTTCACCTCTTCTTCAAGCCGTGAGAGCCTCCGGTACACCGTTTCTCTTCTTTTTTTCCGGATATCTCTTATAGCCTTTTGAGTCCTGATAAGAATTTTTCGTGTCCTTTCCACCGCACTTCTCCAACACTTAGCCGGTTCATTACAGTAGGCAAAGGCTTCCGCCCACACTTCTGAAATTTCTTGGTGGACAGAGGGGAGGGAAAACGATGTCTGACAAGCATGAAACCAGGGGGCTTTCTTGAACATGGAAATCGGTTTGAAAGACAGAGTAATCGGGTAGTGGTCCGAGATAGTCAAGTCCATGTGTTGGGAAATCGAGGGAATACCCCACTGAAGGATGGTGTTCTGATCGATGTAACATCTATCAAGTCTTGCTTTCCCAAAGAGTCCCCCGATTGGAGATTTGACCAGGAGAACCCCTTCATGTCTTTCACCTCGACCAGGTCGAGATGGAGCTTGATTTTATCCCATATCTCTTTCTCTTGACCGTCAATAATTTTCCCTTTGTTGTTCCATCAAAGCTCAGGAAACTCAACCATGTTGAAGTCCCCACAAATCATAACATTATGTGAAAGGGAGTCGAGGGAAGCCCAAGTATCCATTCTAGCTGCTTCTCCATTAGGGGCATAAATTGAGACTGCAATGAATTGGAAAGGGAACTTGATAGAGGTAGCAATCCAACGATGATTCCGATCTTCAAAAGTCGAGGTGACATTGCCAGACAAGGAGTGACTAATACCGATAGCAGCGCCCCCCGTCCCCCTAGGGTGAGAAGTGGAGAACCATAGGTGGTTCGGAGAAATGCATTTAAGCCGTTTCTGGAGATCCTCTCCGTCGATTTTAATCTCTTGTAAGCAGATAAAGTCAGGGTTGAGGCACTTGTCTTTGAACCATTGGCCAAGGATCGCCGCTCTTGACGGGTCAGACAGACCCCTAACGTTTAGTGATGTGAATTTCATTACTGATGGTTGCCCTCTTTGAGGGGAGGGACCCGATCTTTTTTCTTCTTGTGGTCTTCTTTTTTCCTCCCAGCTTCTTGACTTAGGATCCTACTCTTGAGGGGGCTCTTCCAAGGCATGCCTGAAGGTTGTTTTCCTTTAAGCTTTGACTTTTGTTGCGGTAATCTTGGAAAGCATACCAGAAGGGTAGGACCAAGAAAGGAGCTTTCGCTGTCTGGGTTGTCTTCATTACTAGTAGTGAAGCTGTTGTCAGGATCTTGCTCACGCACATACAGAGATTACAGACGCAGAAAAACACACAGAAAATAGAGGCAACAAGAGACGAGACCGAACGCAAGATTGGGTGCAATCTCCCCCATGCACTCTGTTTCGACAGTCCACAGAGTGCATGTATTTATAGGAATTTTGATTACGTCGAAAAGAGTGGTTACAAGAGGGCGGCTTCAAAAAGCAAGCGTGAAACTAAAAGTTGATAACTTTTACAGAAAGCCATTGCTTTCAATAACAGAAACTACGGTCTACAACGATTCTTATGCTAATCATTACTTTTTAACAATAGAACCTTCTACGCAGGTTTATTTACAAGCTAAATAATAATTATTCAGATTATTGATGTCCGCCCTTTCACGCATTGCACGCTCCTCACGAACCTTTAGCTGCTATAACAGAAACATCAAAAACATATTAATACATTAATAATATAACTCTTTAACAATACATTGTTCAATAATATACAACAGAAGCCTTCCTCTTTACTCGTGGTGTATCCTTCTTGGTTGTCTTCTTTGCTGGTAGAGCATCCAAGGGTATTATCAGTGGGGTCTTCTTCATAGTGGTTGTCCCTTGGGAAGTCGACCTCATTACTCTCCTTTTCTAGGTTACAATACAAGGGGCAATTGTCGTAGTGTTCCTTGCTATTGATCTTCGAGGGCTAACTTTCCTCTTGCGTCTTACTTCAGTGAATCCTTCTGAATCTGTCTCAGCAACGCAAGTTCCCTCTTCTTCCTCCATCGGAGGGGGGTGATATGAAGATTGGTGTGATGATTGCAAAGGCAATAATGTCTTGACATTTTTGATGTGTTCATGGCAGTATTAGAAGTCCAAAAACTTTGTGGGTACTTGCACATTGTTGGTCATATCTATTTGTATTTCATGCTTAATGCTTATGTCTAGCATTAAAGGCCCTCGATTAATTCATTTTCTGAAGGAGTTTATTGAGTTTGTTTGATATTTTACTTTGTTTTATATCTGTAATAGTTATTCTAAGCAAACTTTATTCTTTCGTTAGATTTTTACATCTCATCACTTAAATTTGACACGGAGTATATTAAAGCCTTTCATCTGAGCGATGCTTATGTCGATTCTTCATGCTATTTGTTTGACTCTTTATTAACAATCAATTGCTTTGTCTGATGTGAATTTGGAAACATCAGAGTGAAGGGAAACAAACTTACTTACGATAGAAATTGAAAAAATTCATTGTGTTTCGTTCTCCTTTGTTTCTAAATCCATGCACAATCAAATTTGAATAAAAACTATAATAAAAACTATGATCAAAGTTTCTCTTAAAAGAATTAATGAATGATAAAATTTTGAACAGATAATTTCCAAAGTGCTTAAGGATATGATGAAATTTTGTTTTAGTTTGCACTTGACTTACCAACTGGCTTCTTTGAGAGTTCACTAATGAAATGCTTGTTGAAATTGAACTATTTAATTCATCTTTAGAGTTGAATTGCATGAAGGTTATCCAAGTATGATTTAATTGCCAAAACTTGTGAAAGTAAAGTTTCACTATTTGAATGAGAATACGGATTTTGAGCCTTCATCACACCTGAGCTTGCTCTTAGCACCTGGCGTGCACCGTAATTCTAACGGTTGGCTTGATCCACCAGCCATCGCTATCGCGCCTACATCACATACAACAACATAATTCTCTTTCCGCATATCTCTACGACACGCATCTAGTAACATAATTCTCCTGCCTCTCTCTCTCTCATGTCCTGCATATGTTAGCCCTCTGACAGAATCCTTAAGGAATCCATCATAGCTTTATTGTATTACCATGAAATCCATGAAAAAAATACAATTCTCAAGAACGATGAGATATGGAGTGACAACATTTTGATAAGAATTGGAATGAATCAGATTCACAACAAGAATTATCTAGCCATGGACTACATAAGAATGCTTGTTCATCTCTCTCTCTTCCTCTAAACACGCTATCGAGCAAGAAGATAAAACAAGAACGAATAGTAACGGACAAGGAGCATACGTGGAAAGAAGAGCCACAGAAATGTTCACGAGGAGAAACAAATGAGGCTTGGCCCCTACTTATAGGTTTCCCTTACCCTAGGACATCCTTCTAGATTCTTCTAACCTCCTCTCAACCTTTCTATTTTTGGACGGTCTTTTAATTTTCCTTAGACAAAGGTTTTTGGTTTCACACTGGATGTTCACAAATTAATTATTTTAAGGGTTTGACCTAGGGTAAATGCTAATTCCAAAGGTCCAATCTTGGGTTTCTCATGGGAAAAGTTGGGGTTTGCCTACAGCTGAGGTTTGGCACGTCAATTCAAGGGTTTATTTACACTTGTGGCATAGAATCCTAGGGTTTTTAAGGGTTCAGGTTGGATTTTTGTGGGGTAAAACTTAGGTTTTCAGGGGGTTTCAAGGATCAAACCTAGGGGTTTATGGGTCAGAAGTTAGCTATTTACACACATAGGTCTAATGTACATATTTAATATGGTTTCACATCTCACAATTAATCAAATCGGCTAAAACATGCACAGATCACAACACTTTCTTGGTCAAATCATCACTCCAAAACCCAAAAATCAATGAACTTTGGAAAAAATCATGCACAGTTCCCTGAGGGATTTCATCTTGACAGTGCTCATTTTGAGGAATTGGCCAATCAAGGATCACAAAAACTTTCCGTGGATCCATTCTAATTCCATCTACAGAAATTATATGCCCTAAGTACTCAACCTTAGATAAACATAGCTTTGTCTTCTCTGGGTTGACGTACAAAGTATTGTCATCCAACATTTGAAAAACTGTACGCAAATGACATTCATGTTCTTTCAAACTTTTACTATAAACCAATAGATCATCTACAAAATTAACCACAAACTGATCAATAAAAGGACAGAAAATATCATTCATGAGTATCATAAAAGTAGCTAAAGCATTAGTTAAACCAAAAGCCATTACAAGATACTCATAATGACCAAAGCTAGTACCGAAAGCTGTTTTATGTACATTGTCGTTCTTGACTCTTATTTGATGATAACCACTTTTTAAGTCTATTTTACTATATACAACAGCACCTCCTAATGCATCCAGAATATCATCAATGCGAGGCATCGGATATCTGTGTTTTATTATAACTTTATTTAATGCTCTAAAGTCTATACACATCCTAAAAGATCCATCCTTTTTGCGAATCAAAAGCACTGGGACCGCAAAAGGTGAATAACTAGATCTGATGAGTCCTTTGTGGAGATACTCCTCGACTGTATGTCGTACTTCTACCTCCTCTTGCAGACTCATTCGATACGGTTGTCTGGCCGGTGGATGAGCGCCTGGTACCAGCTCAATCCTATGCTCCACTTTTATGTGAGGCGGAAGACCTGAAGGTAACTCTGAAAGAAACAAGTGTTGGGATTCAATTTTCATTCTAGAAGCTAGCTGAGCCTCCAGACTAGTTTAAATCTGTAAACTTAACAACTCCTTATGCTCAAAATATAAGAAATACAAATACTACCCTTTGCTTTTACCATCGTAGAGATAAATGCTTGTCTGTACACCTTCACATCGGGCTCTCCACGGATGATGATGCAGCGACCATTATTATTGAATTGATATATGTGAATCTGAAAATCAATAGTTGGCTTCTTACTTGCATGCCACTATTTACTAAGGACGAGATCAAATCTAGCCAACCTGGTGATCTCAAAATCAAGCTCATCTCTATAAGTCTGTATATGGATAGGTAATCCGATAACTCATCGATCCAAGGTCTCAGATCCCTTCCCATCTGCCAACTCTACTCTGTAGGTGTATGTAGATGGAGTAGTCTTCAACTTTAACTTCTTCACTAAAGAAGAGTTAATAACATTATGTGTGGATCCTTTATCAAATAGAACTTTAACAAGATGTCCATGATCCGAAACATTCTTAACCTTCTTAGTGGCTGTTATATTTAAGATGGGTTGTTTGTCTTTAGATGGAGGATCCATCTCAGTGTCTGTAGCTAGAAAATCAAAATCCGAAGGAGATGATGGAGTGGATGGCGAGGACTGTTGCCTCTCCACCACCATCGTTGCAGATGTCTTCTTCTCTTTCTTAAGACACATCTTGTAAGCATGCCAACCTAGGCATTCATGACAAAGGCCCTCATGGCGAGCCTTTTCTTTCTGTTGCTGTGTCAAACTAGATATTTGAAAAGCTCTATCTGCCATGGATGCACTTACTTTTCTCTTCCCATGGCTCGAAGTCTGAATGACATTCATCTGTCTGTTAGATGCTAGAGCTGAATCTATGGGCTTCTTGAATCTTGTCCAAGTGTTCTTTTGTCCAGAAGGTTGCAATTGAGAGCCTTGCCCATCCTCTAATACCAAAGCAAGTTCTACTATCTCATTTTGGGGTGTGGTAGTGCTCCTTGTGCACAAGTGGACGCAACATCTTCCTAAGCCCAAGCACAAACTTGTGTACTTGAAGGAGCTCAGGCACTTGAATTGGTATCTTTAACAAGATTTCCCTATACTTATCTACATATTCCTGTACTGAAAGTTGTCCCTATTGTAGGAAGAACTAGGCATCTAAAGCCCTGGTACGCTCATCAGGAGGAACAAAAATATTGTAAACTATAGCTTTAAATTCTACCCAAGTGGCAGGTTTGGTCTTTCTTGCTCAATTTTTCTCCACCAACGATGAGCAACATCCATCAAACTATTAGTGCCATGCTGTATTTTCTGTTTTTCATCCTCAATATTACAAAGTCGAAAACAGTGTTCCCACTTACTTATCCATTGCTCCACTACATCTGCCATTCTGGCACTAACTTGTCCATGGTACTTCGGTGGATTTAACTATTTCACTTGCCATCTGAAATCTCTACCAAAAGAAACCCCCCCCCCCCCCCCCCCCACATCTGCCAATGGTATTTGTGAGCTAGATGGTTCAATAGATGGAACTTCCACCTGCATGGGTGTGTCGATGGGTGGCACCTCTGGTTTGTTGAAAAGGATCTTCTGAAGGGTATCCTCCATGCCTCTAACTTTAGCATTGAGATTTGTAATCTCCATAGTATAAGGTCACTCAAGCTCGACCTCTTCCATAGGAGTTACAATCTCATCGGGATTCATTCTTAAAAAACTTAGAACAACTAATTAGTCATGTGAATGAAAAGGTAATACCAAACTAATGATATTCCTAATCGATAGGTTGCTCATGTAAAACATGAATTACAAGATGTATTCTAGATCCTCTCTCAATCCCATACATTGATCACACAACAAAACCCAAGTCCTATACAAGTCTACATGATGATAATACAAGCAATGGCAAATTTGCTAAAATACATCCGATGATAAGCACCATGAATAAGATATACAAGCTTTATACATTTACAAAAAATGATTTATAGATGAACCTATATTGACTACAAGTCTAATACAAGCTAATTTCAAGTGATTTTCCCTAGAAGTTACAATTTAAAGTATTTGATAACTTCCAAGCTTTGTACAGATGGCCATATCTACTCGAAACCTATCAGCTATACTACCATTAAGCTCTTGAAGCAAGGAATCTATAGGATTTTGAATTTTTGAATTTGGATATTCCTAGCTCAAGATATGGCCATTTTGGTGCACCTAGGTAGGAATTCTAGAGGTGAAGATTAGAGAAATGCTCCTTTTGCCTCTCTCTCTCTCTCACTCTCTCTCTCTCTCTCTCTCTCTCTCCTCCATTTCGCCTTCAGGAAGATGAACACACACAACATACCAAAATATCCCACATATACAAATTCTCAAAGAATTTGCACCTATAAAGAGCACTTTGCCCTCATCTAGTTTATTATCT
>CM035432.1:159149953-159302453 GCA_020310875.1 Ceratopteris richardii | reverse complement strand
ACTCAAGATTTTTTTCAACATTGTGATTTTTTTGTCAATAGTTCTGTTGATCGTATGTTAACTGCTTTCATTCCCTGCTGCCAGTAGTACCCACACCATTCTTATTAAGATTGTGATTTTTTCTGTCAATAATTCTGTTCATCGTATGTTAACTGCTTTCATTCCCTGCTGCCAGTCGTACCCACACCATCGCCAGAATCCTGTTCCTATTACATACGATAATTTCTTTTCTCTTCCGATTTAACTGCCCCTTTGTTAGAAGTTATTTTTTAACTTTACTTACGGTTCATACAGGACCTATGACTAACATTCTCATTTCATCTTATATACAACTCGATAGATGGTTCCATGGACCTGCGGATGAAATATAAATCTGCTATGTAGACTGTTTGAGATCTATTATCAGCCAGTGTCATTGTTTGACTTAAGGCAAACTACATGATTATAGATTACATTACTTGACTCTCGAAAGTGCAATTACTGCCACAGCATAGGAACTTTGAGCGATAGGTGATAGTGTCCCACTAATTGGAGAAGAAGTTCATTCAATACTGTTTACATATCATCAGTGACGATTAAGCAGTGATCATAAGGCACACTCACTACTACTATTGAGCTAGAGCGAGTAATGTTACCCACACCTCACCTGAAAGGACGTTTATCTGTTAAATCGTACAAATTTGTGCGTACAGAGACTCCACTATCTGAGTGCAGAAAATCAAGGGCAGAGTGCTGTCAGAAGATGGCGCAAGTAAATAAACCCCAGGATCACGTGCACATTGCACATAACGTATTCGACAACCCCTATTCTAGATTCAGTTTTCCCTGCTATCGATGTTTAACAGGGGTTTTGAAAGTGCGAAGGGAAAAATCATCTTCTCCTTAGTCAAATGCAATTTTCAGTGCTCAAATTAACTGGTGATTGGACGCTAAATGTTTGGACCACTCCATTTCTAGGTGATCATCCTGGAAACTATTGAAGAGAGTGTAGTCTTTGATTTTGTCCATTTTCGGCTCTACAAGGACAGCTTTGGAAAATTCTCAGCTGAATCTTCACGTTTGGATTCCTGTCACTTTGAACTTCTCAACGACCAAAGTCAGATTTGTATTACGAATAACTATGCTTACATCTAAAACCAGCCCAGTACTTGTCAGCTCCACACTTGACCAAAGATCTTTGCTCCTACTTTTGATTCTTGAGATGCACAATTATTCTTTAAAGCTAGCTTTTATGCTACGATTAATGAATGGGTAGACTCCTACCGTATTGATTAATATTCTTCGTTTAGACAATCACTATCCTCAATGACCAATAATGGCAAGTACCTCCAGACCAGAGCTTCTTATTTTCAAATGACATCTTTCCAACCAGCATGATTTCTCAAAAAACTCTCTTCATTTTATCCAATGATCCGAAGAGATTGTTCTTGCAAATAAACAATAAGTTACTTCTTAAGTGCTAACCCTATTATTCAAAACACCTATTTGTGAGCTTTCTAGCTCACTAGCAACACCGTTAGTCATTCTTCCTTCATTCTAGATCGCTTTACATAAAAAGGTTCATATATATTGTAAGGGCACATTTCTTCCTAAAGTGAAGCCAAATTGGTATGATTCACAATGTTGCAAGCTATTCTTTTTCAAGTGCTGAAACAAATCACAATGAAAATTAGTTTAAAAGCAACCCAATTAAGACAGCTAAATGAAATATCTGACTAGGTTGAAAAATATTAAACATTTTCAAGCCAATCAGTCCAAGAGATAAATAGATCTACACATGTACCTCAACTCAACAAGACGATGGGTTCCATGCCACCTTTGGTGATGGGAAATGGAAGATCTTTAATGGATCTACAGTTATTGCCAGAGGTTTTAAAAATGATACCCTGTATCCTCTCCATGAATCTAGTGTTCACGAGCATGTTGTTGCCAAGTGTTTCTTTGTGGCATGGCTGGTTGACACACATGAATCAAACAGGAATGAAAATACTTTCTCGTTTGGGTTACCTGCCTTGTCTTCATTATGCTGATTTCAGCATTGTGATCATCTTACTAATTGAAATCTTCGCCTCTTCAGTTAGTACATTCAGATGTATGTCAGATGCCAAAGTTATATTTAGGGGGAAAACAATGGTTTGTCAGCTTTTCTTACTGATGCATCATGCTACACAGACACTATGAATTTATCCTATTCATAGTGCTTGAAAGTTTCAGAAATTCCTGGCATGGCTTGAGAACCAGAGACTTAAAAGTATCTTTGATCTGACAATCATGGGAATATGTGTACAAAGCCTTTCAGGCATTTTCGAACATCAAAGCTAACTGCCCCAAAGTGGATTATGCTCACTTTCATATGGTTTTTGTGCATTTTGGTAAAGAGGAAAGCAGCCAACTTGAGCCAAAGCCCTGCAAATGGATTTTCCTAGGATATGGTGGCGAGAGTGAAATGGGATATAGATGATGTTATATTCAGGGAGGATCCCATCCATAAGCAGCCCCAAAAAGACTGATGAGATTTGCAGGGCTGTATTCCCAGAAGAAATACCATTTGAGCAGCAAAAACTTCCTGCATACAGCATCAAATACCTGCTGTAAATGAATTTCCAAATGCAGAATATGATGCTGTAAATGCCTCCTTCAAATCATAAAAAACCTTTTCTTCATCCGTACACAAGAATCTCTTTGTTTGTTACCTCAAAGCTAGGTGATTGGCTAACATGCTTCTGGACTGGTATCGTCTCGTCATCTTAAACTGTTCACATGTAGACATAAACCATTGACATAAACTTTTCTCTTCCTTCATCGTGTCTCCTTCTTTCATGTAAATTCTCAAATGAAAGTGCAACTATAAGCTCATGTTAGTCAATCACAAGACTGTATAGTAGGTCAGCGCCATTATGCATAGCATCGACTCAATTAATGACAGCCTCACTAATACATGCCACACACACCCCATAATACTCTCCGGACTGAGTTTCTAGCTCTTCCGAGAGCGATGGGCAAACTCGCCCATAATGGAGCCTAGCACAAAATGCAAACAAAAGATCCGAAGAATTATCACAAATGCATAGTTGACATGGTATATACTCCTATCAATTGGTATACCAGAATACAAATCCCAAATTGACCCTCAAATGAAGGGCAACTATAAGCTAAGGGACTATACAGCAGATTAGCTCCATTATGCATAGTATCGACTCAATACTATGACATGCCCACTAATGTCATCGATGCCCAATAGTCGGTAAAAAACTAAGAATGAATGCATGCTCACACATGCAGCCAACAACACACACATCACGAGCAAATTCAGACATAATTAAGCCTAGCAAAGAATGCACAAAATATTCTCACTCAGTGCCTCTCAAAGTGATCGTTGCCTCCAAGTGCTCTCTAGTTACTTTATCTCTCCAACTTGATCTCTTCTCCTCTTCTCTTCGTCATAACCATCCTCTCCTTGGCTCCAAGCTCTTAGTCACTTCATCCCTCCAACTTGATATGTTCTCTTCTCTTCTCTTCTATCATCTCTCTCTCTCTCTCTCTCTCTCTCTCTCTCTCTCTCTCTCTCTCTCTCTCTCTCTCTCTCTCTCTCTCTCTCTCTCTCTCTCTCTCTCTCTTGCCATTCTCTCTTTCTTTTTGTCTCCTCATCCCAATTATACCTATACATACACACATCTACACACACACACACATTTACATACACCTTCACATTAGATGTTTCTTAAATTATGTTAAAGTTATCTAGTTAGTTTGAGTGTTTTACAATTAATAAATTTATTAAACAAAATTGTTCTTTGTGCATTTGATTAATTAACTCACATACTATTTACATGTTACATCCCCAACCCTAGAGGACATTTACATTGCCACCCCATATGAACTGGACAACCTCTTCAATAGGACCCATTGTGGGGGCCTTGTGGTTCGGGACACCAGCTTGTGGGTGGTTGCCAGCTTGGCTGCATGCTCCTAGGTTTGAGGGTGAGCTTGTATTGGCTCTATGGCTAGGAGGTAAGTTTGATGTTTGCCCCATTTGTTGTTGTCAATATGGCTTGTGCATTGACTTGTATAGCAGGGAGGATTTTGGGAGAGCTGACATTAGTATCAGAGCAGTTCTTCCCTCATATGGAGAAGGCATGGCAATGTGCACAAAACCATTAGAGCTCATGGAGGAGGATGGTTAGCTTGACATGCTTCTCACCATTTTCAATGGGATGATATGGAAAGAAGTACCCCTATAATATGAAAGAACACGACAGATCTGTTGAAGACTTGTTGGAGGCGCCTGAGTTCCCCTTTTACTCCGCTGTAATTTTCCCTTCAACAGGGTGGTTATGCTGCCAGCACTGCCTTCTTCATGTAAAACCCTTTCTAGGGTCTGTAAAATTTTCGGGTAACTTATCTTATTCTAGCTAGCCATGGCTGTTAAATTTAGGGGACAGATTCTCTGGCTCAGGTGACACAGGCTCCACATGGCAGCCAGCCATAGGTGCCATGTTGACAGCTCGAAAGTTATTATGTGGCTGAAATTGTTTTGGTTTTGTGACAAATGGTTGATAAATTTAGGGGACAGATTCTCTCGCTCAGGTCACACAGCCTCCACATGGCAGCCCATAGGTGCCATGTTCACAGCTATGAGAAAGTTTTTATGTGGCTGGAATTGTTTTGGTTTTGTGACAAATGGCTGATAAATTTAGGGGACAGATTCTCTCGGTCAGGCCACACAGGCTCCACATGGCAGCCAGCCATAGGTGCCATGTTGACAGCTATGAGAAAGTTATTATGTGGCTGGAATTGTTTTGGTTTTGTGACATATGGGTGATAAAATTAGGGGACAGATTCTCTTGATCAGGTCATACAGGCTCCACATGGCGTAGGTGCCATGTTGACAGTTATTATGTGGCTGGAATTGTTTTGGTTTCGTGTCACTTACAACTTTAGTCAAGGAAAGTGGGTAAAAATAAGAAGAGGCAAAAAATAAGAAGATTGTAAATCGGTCTCTCTTTTCATTCTTTAGCCATAGCTCCTTTTGCCTAGCTTGCACCTTGAGAAGGGTTCTTCACACACATCTAAGACAATAAAACATGTGACAACTTCGAAACCCTATGTCTCAAAAGGGATTTTCTTCCCTTGCACTTTTGTAGCATCACAAACTTTTTTTCCTTGGATATAGACTTTCGAGGATATGTTTGCAATCAGATCTTCATTTCATTCCATGGGTTTCCCTTTTTTTTTTTTTTTTTGGGGGGGGGGGGGGGGGGGGGGGGGTTTAGGGAGGTTTGCCCATTGTTAGATGGATTCATTTACAGAGATTCAAGTGTATGTTGTGGTATCTTGGAGTGACGTGAAGTGGTAGGGTGAAACCTTAGATGCATATTCACGGGATTGAAGACTCTGAGGATTATGGGCATTGACCGAGTCCTCTATTATCTAATAGATTCTATTGCCACTTAAATTTAGTTTCATGATTATGCACCTTGGAACATTGAGTGACCATAGATGGTGTAGCCATCACGGATACCTATGTAGAGACATCTAGTATGGAGACAAAAGCTTCAAAGAAGATTTTGTCCATGACTCCTATCAGCAAGATGTCATATTTTTGCTTTTGTTTGCCCTGCCTGAATATATTTAATATACACATTTTGTTTTTGGTTTTTCTTTCTTTTTGCTATGGTTGTTTTCCCCCAACAGCTTTTGGAATGATAGGGACATTTGCATAGCAAGTTAAGCTCAACCATTGGGACATTGGATTGATGGTTGATATGAGCTTGGTTTAATGGACCTAGAATTTGGCAAATGCCAGATTGGTTAAGCATTGAGTTTGGCGGATTTAGTGGTTTGGGATATTCATCCTGGCCACTAGAGGAAAGCGTTCGCATCATTGCCGGCGAAATGCCAAGCGGATCGCATTTCTCCAAAGAAGGCATGTCAAGTTCTTGACAGAGTAAGAAATTTTTAGACTCGAGCATTTTTGGGAGGAAATGGTTTAATAAGTTGCCAAGTTTCACGAACGCAACATTGGGGGTGGATATTTAGAGAATGCCTTCCTTCAGGTTTGAGGTTTCAAGCTTTAATGGAAAGCTTATCTTCTCCCCTGATCTATGTACAGTGATGCTTTGTGCTCATTGGCCCCTTTTCTCTCTTTAATTACATAAACATGATGCGTCGCTTGAGGGCTCTTGAGTTGAATGTACATAATTGTGGGTTTATGCTCCATTGTTGAGGCAAGAGCCTCTTAATCAGGTATTGGAGTGGTTAATTGCTAATCCAAAACAGGTACATGCGTTGGAACTTCTGTTTTCCTCATATTTTCCGTGAGAAATCTTGGGGAAAATTTGGAGCAAGTAGCCCAATAGGCAGGAGACAATAAGTTATGCTTAGGAACAAATGGCACGCAAAACGGGTTGCGTGACAGAGATTTACAACTTCCTGTGTTTTACTGCAAGTTTAGGGTTTGGTCTCCAAATTGACTAATTGATGCCTTGGTAGTTTCAAGAAAACTTGGAGAACCTTGTGCAAGTATTCAGGGGCAAAATAACTCAGAGATTTTAGAGTGTCGAGATTCTTTGACAACTTGTAAACTTTAGCCAGCTTGTATTCAATATGATAATATCAAAAATAAAAAAACCGCAAGGGGCGCCAACCTTTGGGGCCAATAAGGTGTCGGCGTCAATTGCAAGAGCATTCTAGCTATTTGTATTTTATTTCAGTGTCTGTGTCCACAAGTGGAGGTAAAGTAGGCGACAAGTATTTGGTGAAAGCATTGAAGATTAAACGGATTACCACCCTTTTAAGTCAACAGGCCAGTTTCATAGGTTCCATTGTCGAGATATCACTTTTTCTTCAAAGAGTGAGCCTTGGTCCAATTGGGTGAGGACCTAGAATTGTGTGCTATGGAAGACATGACTAGTGACACCAGAGATGAGCGATCTTTTTCTCAAGCAAGACAAGATAATCGTATGGTACATGAAGTGGGTGATGCATCACGACCACCATTGTCTTCACCTCCTAGCGATGTGAATGCGCCTCAAGGGCAAAGGATAGACAGGAAGAAGTAAGAGGACGATGTGTTTAGGACCAAACTATTTTCTGTTGTGAGTATGTGGAGTCAGTTGATGGATGCAAAACCCAAAGTTTTTGGAGTTTTTGCAACCTACTTAAATTTCACATCAAGTTGGGCAACAAACATCTCTTCAAGAGCTTGTTCAGGCTGAAGCATAGGTTACACATGGTGTGGATTATAAGGAGACTTCAAGGCAACTTCATGTTGATCATGAATAGGTGGGTGAAATGCCAGTTTTAGCAAGCCATGCTAGTTCTGTGCAGCCACCTTACCACAGCTGAATTTTGGTCCAAACGGATAGGGAAGTACTTTTCGTGCAAGGCAACAAGTTTTCCGAGCACCCATCATGCAGCATGGTTATTTTGGAGGTGGTTCTGTGTTTCAGACAATGGCGTGTCAACCTACAAGCTTTCAACAATATGTGGGGGGGAATGTGTTTGGAAAGATGCATGATAATTGGAGCAACCTAATGTATGCAAACATTGAAACACAACAAGATTTCAAGGTGGAATGATTCCTATCCAAGCACCTATGTTAGAGGCACCTAACTTTGGTCAGTTGACACCTCGTGGGAAGATAAAGGATTACAAAAAGGGAGGTGAAGCCGTGTAGTTTGAAAGCCCTTACCTTTATCCAACAATTTGATGTAGGTTTCGTAGGAGGGAACTTCACTGAGTCATTGAAGGTGCGAAAGGTAGCCACATTCTTGAAAGGAAATTTATTATAAATCAGTGTTGATATTCTTTGACCGACGAGCATGGGCAAACTTTATTACTCCAGAACTGGCCGTCAAGTTGGGCATTCATGCTCATGAAATGGGACCTATGGGTCAGGCAGGTCTAGCATGTCTTGGTCATTTTGAGCAAGTCACTCGTATCCTTGGACTTCCCTACTATGCCTTTGGAAGGTTGTGAGGTTCTCTTGAGAATACCATGGTGCCATAGGTTACATGCTTTGTTGGATGGCTACCGGAAAAAAATTACTTATGTACATAGGGGGAAAAATAATACATTGGATGTAAAGCTTAAAGGAGAGTCCATCCTAGCATCGGCTTCTTCCATCTCTACTGTAATGAAAAATCATCTTTCTAAGTACTTTATAGAGTTTATATGACTGCAATGTTATCAAAAACTCTTTGCTGGCATATAAACTTTTCATTACTTTCACTGTTGTCCAATATTGGAGTATATATGAGTTGAATAGGTATTGTGCATACCTTAGAACAAAAAATAAAAATCTCTTGATGAATAAAAACCTCGATTTTTATTTTTATTTTTAAAAATCTCTACGATTTAAACGATTTAAATCCTGATTTAAATCTACGATTTAAATCTCTAGTTTGTACTATGCCTATAGGCAATTTGTTGGAACATTCTTTGATGACATATGATAGTGCATTCAAAAAGTGAAGAAGAGCATAGAGATCACTTGACCATGGTGTTCAATGAGTTATGCAGTAATAGATCAAATTCATTTTCTTGGACATATTGTGTCAAAAGATGGTGTGAGAATGGTTCCAGCTGAAGTGAAGGCAATTAAGGCATGGAGAGACCTAAAAATTGTATATGATGTGAGGAGCTTCTTCGGTCTATGGTCTTACTACAAGAGGTTTATATGCCACTTTGATGAGATTACCTCAGCTTTACATGCACTACAAAAAAAGGATATTGCATTTAGGTGGATCCATAAAGAAATTTCAGTTTTTAATCTTCTGAACAAAAATTGACTTTTGATCTCATACTCATCTTACCAGACCTTAGAAAGTCATTTGTGGTTCAATGCGGTGCATGCGGAAGGAGCATTAGAGCTTTATTCATGCAAGGTGGCCATGTCGTCGCTTAGGAGAGTAGAATATTGCAAGGACCAAAGAGGATTGCTAGTTGTTATTCATGCACTTAGCAATTGGGAGCATTACCTACTAGGGGCTGATTTTGTTGTCCAAACAGATCATCAGACCCTTCGATACTTCTTGACACAAGCTAAGTTGACAAAAAAGTACATGCCGATCCTACTACCAAGGAACTTATTATATGAGCTAGGATGATGATTTGTATAGGAAAGGGATAGTTTAGGTAAAACTATTGCTTGCGAGAACACTCAAGGTGAGGAGTACCTAGAGTGATATGAGGACAAGTCTATCATTTTAGTTTTAGGAGGGTTTAGAGTCACTTTTTTATGAGACTTTGCTCTATCACATAGAGGACTACATGCTTTCATATCTCCATTTAGTATGGTCAAGCCTAGATAGCTTGGCACTTTGAACTTGTCTTTCATATTATTACTCCATATAGGAAACATCACATGGACTTGTGTCACGTGGTGATATTTGATCACAAAAAGATAACTCGTATGTCTTACAAGCTTGACCTACCTCGACGAATCATCATGTATCTCATTTCTACGTTTAGTTGTCCACTTGTCAACTTGGACAAGCATCCAAGCTCCACAAAGAGAAGTCCCAAAGGATTCTTATGCAGACTATATGATTGAGTGGAAGCATCTAGCCTAAGTTCATCTTGACTTGAGAGTCAGTCTGGTCATCACTGGATTCTTGGTTTTTAGTGAAGGAAAGTGTTGAGGACAACAATTAAGAATAACGGAGAATGATATGTCCCCAAACCCAAAGGACATTTGATGGCTGCTTGTAGTTAAGTATTCTGAGCAACTGGGAAATGGTTTCCAAACTCAGCCATGTTCACAAAGTGAGTCTATAAATAAGACCTATTGGCTCATTAGTGAGATCTTCCACATATGAGGCACTCGGATTTTTTGGTCCTTGCAGAGCCTCATCACCCATATTGGTGGGGGTTAGTAATAGGAAACACCAGCATCTTGGAGGTGGCTGTATGCTTGGCTACAGACTCCCAAGTTCAAAGGTGAGCCCATCTTGGCTCTACAGTTGAGATGCAAGTTAGACGCCCACCCTGTTTGTTGTTTACGAATATGGCTTGTGTCTTGACTTGTCTAGTAGGGAAGATCTTAAAAGAGCTAATATTACTTATACAAAATACACAAATTCATCATACATACATACAACATACATGTATTCATTATACATACATACACAACATAAATCTGATCATACACTTCTCGATTGTGGATAGCATACATCACACATGATTTCATAGATCTAGTACCTATTTCATGTTCTTTCTAAATATGCAGCACACAAACATGAAAGGAGAAAGCAAAGAAAGCAAATATTCATAGAAAAAATAGAAGCATAGGCATGTTCCTGAGCTACTGATACCTGAACCCAGACAATACAAGTTGATTAAGATTCTTCTTAGCTTCTACAAGACTTCGAAGTTCAGCTGTAGCACATCCAGCTGTAGCGGGGGGGGGGGGGGGGGGGGGGCACAAGTGTGGAGGATTAAAAAAAAAGGCTCTTTTCTTGGCTCGTAAGAGGAGGCACTCCACATATTTGCTCCATCTGTAGGGACTGCCAGTGTAGAGAGAATGTATATATTGAAACATGTTTACTTGCCTTTTTCACAAGTTCTTTTTTTTTTTTTTAAATGGAGGTTCAGCCGACGCCTCTTTTTCACAAGTTAGTGGGAAGAGAGAGTAGCATCTTGTGGAGTTCTGCCCGCACTTAATTTGTCATGCTGCTAGACTGCCACCCCTCAGTGCTGTAGTCTGTTATATGCATGCTGCACCTTGTCAAGCTCGTCCTAAGACTTGACCTGGGGAGCTCCCACAACCTGCTTTGATATCAGAGCTACATGAAGTTAATTCTTTTAGCAGAGAAATCACTCACTCAAATTGGAAGATGAAGAAGACTATGAGAAAGCACTCTGCACAAAAACCAAGGCCTCAGAAGAACCTTCTAGCACCACTACCTGTTTTAAAGATGCTCCTGGAAGCCTCTAAACTAGAGCCCATAATTTTCCACTTTTAGCTCAGTCTTAGACTTGTCCTCACCATGAGCACACCAATTACATATTGCTTCCCACTTTGTCACATTAGCTTTCAGTTTACAGGATTTTTCCTTTGTCTCAAGCCATGTCACTGTAATTCAAATTCCGACTTGGAAGTAAACTTGTCATGAAGGGTGTATTCAATTCTAAAACACATGTTCATGGCATAAACAAACACATTACACCCCAGAAATCAAATGAAGATGCAGACATTTAGTTTGGCTTTAGGGTTTAGGAGCTGTCTAACCATGATAAGCTAAGATCTGAAGTTCAAGTGCCTCAACAAATTGGCGAAACGAAAAAGAAAGAAAGAAAGAAAACTGCACTTACACAATGTGATGGAAGTATCATAGTAACAGATGCACTTTTTTCCAGGTGTCATTATGCCACTTGAAACACAATCCCTTAAGTTGAACGTGGTAGTTCTGTTCCCTCATTGAAATTCTGCTCTCTTCCATATAAGGGAAAAAAGGACTCGTACATAGCATTGCCTTTTTCATACCATCTTCTAGGTATGAGACAGCCAAAATAAACACATGACACATTAAAGTAAAAAAAATCTAACTATTCAAGTATGAGACTCTGAAAAAAATTCTTATTATTCAAAGTTGATATTGAAAGACGAAGTGAATATATGACCCGTCAACTGATTCAGAGGTGTGAATCATTAAAATAACCGTACAGCTCTACTATCTAAAAGAAAATGGAACGATTCTCTCCCATTTGAGATCAGAATTGGCAACCGAATGTGAAGCCCAGGTTTTAAGTGGCAAGTGCTTAACCAATTATATTAATCTACAAGAGCAGCCATCTTTAATCTAATCCCTTATCCCATGGAGGCTTCAATGAATATCTTATTCCCCTGGACATATATCAGCAGAAAAGGTCACACGCATATGGAAATGTTATCACCATTATCATCAGGCAAAAAATGTCTTTGCTAAATATGTTCAGGCAATGAGCCTGAATCCACCACAAATTATGGACGTCCGTTGAAATGTTGTCTGTAGCAGACAAAGACATTCCCATAAAGTACAAATCAAGTTGCATCTTTATCTGTAGTCTGTCACATCTGGCAGCACCTGTGCTATTGGAACCACCTGTAATGCCTAATGTACATAATCTAGACTGGTATGACACTTACAATTGCTGGCTTATCAGGCATAAAGTGTACATGAATGTTTCAAAAGGGATGTGCAGATTGATCTAAACACCTTGTCCAATGTGCCTTGTATTTCTCGGTACCGAGATCTAGCCATGGTTGTCAAAAATATTTGTCTCATAACATATCCAGAAGCATTAGCATCAAAGTTTTCAAAATGGATTCAAGAAACTCCTCACCACAGATTTCCACTGCCCCATCAACATTTCCGTTTAAATTAAATGAGTTAAATCACACTGAATAACTATGCCATCATCTACACCTGTGGAGGTATTTTGTTACTTTTTTCGAATTATATTCAGCATAATCAGCCGTTCTTTATGTAATATCCATTAAATAATGTTAAAAGGGGCTTCAATAAATGGGTATCTTAATTTTGATAGCGTACTCCTCTGGATATAGCGGGAAAGGTCATGATTATATGGAAATGTTGTAAATAATATCATCAGGAACAAGTGTGCCTTTCATTCGTAGGTCGAGTCCCCAGAGACCTGATTATTACAAGTTTTGGACATCCCACGCGACATTGTTTTAGCAGGCACAAGACCCATGGAACCACCTATAAGTTCCAATATCCAGAATCTAGAACCGTATGGCACTTTCACTTGGTGGGTAATAGGACACAACTGCACATGAATGAATGTTGTAGCATTTCAAAGAAGCATGTACAACGTCCGAGTGTCTCAACCAATAAGACTTGTATTTCTCCAGACCTAGTGTATTTTCTCCATAAGCCAATCGAGGAACATTAGGATCGAGTTTTCCAGATCGGATGGATTCGAGAATCCCAAGTACTTGTCAAAGAAATAAAATTTCTTGCCACAGATTTCGATAGCCCCATTAACATTCCCATTTCAGTCATCCGAAAGGGATGACACCGAAGCAACATGTCATCGTCTAGGAAAAAAACATGCACACGTCATCGTCTAGGGAAAAAACATACATTTTAAATTCAGGAAACACTTGTGGAAGCTAGAATCGCATAAGTTTCAACATGGACAAATACTTGGATTGCGATACATTCGATTACTGAAGCGACAGCCATGGTTTCGGGATGAACGGTTCAAAGTAGTACTCTTTGGCTGCAGCTCTGCAACAGACGTTAAACCTGCACAGTACAGTTAAACCACTTTGAACTCAAGATTTTCAATTTTTTGCACCTTGATAATTGCTTTGGGACAATCCATAACTTTATCACTGGGTTGTTCAGCTCGTCGGTTACCCGAGTCAGGACGTGAAATTTTGAATCCTGATAGATACTTCCGAATCCCGTGTTGGCTGGTTGACAGGAGAATCGGGTTTTGCGTAGTTGCGATTTTCGCATCATGAGAATGAATCTTCATCAAGCTGCAAAACTAATCTTCTTTGTAATGTCTTTTGTGGGATTCGGGAGGTCCCATGGATGCTAGGCCTGTTTGCTGGTACAATTGTTCTTTTTATTAATTAAAGTATGATAGAGTAGAATATTGTCGAACTTCCTTTTGGGAAAAAAAACATCTTGGCATTTTAGGTCTTTGGGTGATCGTATGTTTCTACTTCTCCATGGGTGTTAAGTTTTTTCGTTACGTGTTCAGCTTTCAAGCATACAATCTCAAGGAGAGTAGGCCTAAGATTAAACTCCCCCTTATTATTTTATCTTCCTATCATTTATAATAGACAATGCCATCCGAAATGGTGGATGGAGGATTTCAATCACCTTTGAGGTAGATATCCATGCTTCATTTAGATTGCCATATTTGGTAGCAAATTTCTAATTATAATCCCATCCTTTAGACATCATATAGTGTTCTTCCTAGAGAGAAACAAGATCAAAACCAAGTAGGCAATACATGAGGGGGATGAGAGGGTTATCAACATTCTTTGTAAAATTCTCTAGCAATATATAAGCAACCCCTGCTTTGTGGGATACAGTGAGTCCCATGGGTGCTAGGCCCATTCACTTTTACAACTATAGTTTCTATTAATTAAAGCTTGGAAGAGTAGGCTTTGCAAAACTTCCTTTGACAAAAAAAAAAAAACATTAGAGGTCAATATTGTGAAGTTTTAAAAATCATATCATAAGAAATGATTGACTATAATTCTTCTTTACTATGGAAAAATCGAACCAAAACATACATACAGACGTACGTATATCTAAGAAATGAATTATGAAAGTACACAAAAATTTATATCTAAGAAATGAATTATGAAAGTACACAAAAATTTATATCTAAGAAATGAATTATGAAAGTACACAAAAATTAAACAAAATATAATATTAGCATTCAGTAAATTAATGATGTGAAGAATCATGAAGTGACTAACTTCATAAACAGCAAAATGAAACAACACGAACCCTATTTGAGTTGTATGGTCAAAATCAAATAGGTAAACTTTATGTTGTAGCTTCCACAGACTTAATTACCATCAATACGGTTACAGACTACATACTTACAACTCTTATTCTGTTTAGACTTGGAACAACTTATTAGTTTGATTGCCATTACTCGGGTAATCTTTAGAATGGTTCCAATCGCAAGTTCTTAGACAATCATGGCCAAGCTTGACCAAGTCTGGTTGACTTTGGGATAAGAATAAAGACTTAGTCTTTATTATTAAGATCTTTTAAACGAATAAAAGCATCTTTGCTTACCTATGGGATTTTTAAAGATCTTTTCCTCAACTCAAGTCCAAGCATGTGCTAATGCCTCTGAGACTCCAAAGCTAAGAATATTTGATACACCTTTAGGTTATATCAGTCTTTGGATTTAAAACCACTACTGGTGGTTTGGGACTTCTTGGGAACTACTTGCTATCAAACTATATTGAAGAAGTCAATTCTTAATAAGGAGATTTTATTTTTAAGTACTTGAGATTTCTTTTAAGGAATCAAATAACTTGAGTAAATGATTTATTTGGGAATCTTTTGCATTATTGTAATGATCTTTGAAAGAAATTTTTGACTTTTGCATAGGACTCTCAAGCATCCATAGCTGGAATGGTACTCATCATCTACTTTATCACTTAAGAATCATTGAGATTCTTTCCTAGAAGTGATAGCTTACCAAATATCTTAGAAGACCTTAATGATTAAACTTTACAATTAGCTTATCCAAAAGATATTTTTTCAAACTAAATTAGTGCATCTGTACTGGAGTGTCAAGAAAGCTAATGCTTTACTTGTACATGGTAAAAAACCACCTTTAGGCATCCCATCCTTTTTTAGACTTTCGCATATCAAAAAGTTATTTTCTAGATAGATTTTTTGAATAAGTATCTATATTCTAAAGATGTTTACTTTTCCTTCTGCTGAATTCAATCTCGAGCCTCCCAATTGTGTTCCTCCTCATTCTTGGGAAGAAACTCATTTTTGAAGAGGTGGATGACTTCATCCTTAGTTGAGGTTTTTTTTATGAGTCCCAAAGAGTCTTATCCACCATACGTAGGCCTTAAGGCCTAACGACGAATTGGCCTCTATCACTTGCACATGTTCAAGGTTGTTCTTGAGTTGGTGGATACATTCCACTTTTCCAAGAATGGTAAGACTACATCCTTATTTCAGTCCTTATCTTCACCTGAGAAGTAAGGAGGATATAGATGTTTTCCTAAAGAAAGATCAAATGGATGGCTTACACCTGTTGATTTCCCCAAAGTGTTTTCAAAAAGCAAAGTGATAAGAATCATCAAATTGAGATAACTCAAACTATTAGTTAAGGAAAACGAGTCCATTTAAGAAATGGATGGATCCTTATCCTTTTACAACAAAACAAATGTAGGTGAGGTCGCTATTGCATTAGTATGGCTACCAAGGTTAGCCCTGCCTACATCTTTAGGCTTTTGGAGTAAGTCCAAAATAGCCCAAAGCTGATTCCAAAAGCTCGTCAACGGATTGAAAAAGCTTTGCGACCTCAGACTGGACATTGGAAAAAATATCCAAGGCTGTGATCTACTTTCAACAACCTATCTTCAAATTTATTCCTCTGATTTGAAGCGTTGTTGGTTTCCCCTTACAGCGTGGTACCCTCAACCTTTAAAGCTAAAGTCATTGATTCTATGTTCCATGCATCAGGCACATGAGATAAAATTGAGATCATTCTTGTAGATGCATGTGATGCACATGATGCTATAAGTGGACTAAACATGAATGAAGATATTGATGAAAGTAGTACTGAAACATTCATAGATACATTTATGCTACTTGTAAGTGCAACATGGCTTGAAGTACCCTCCATAGCACACGATCTATTACTAACTTTCTTCAGAGTTCTAAATGCTAGTGGTGCATGATAAAATCTAAAGAACAATGCACAATTTCATAAGAGTACTTCCTGATTTAATGTTGCATTGAGATAGATCCGATTCTAACAAAGGGTGCTATAATTATGACATGGCAAACCCTCCAAGAATAGATGAACTCCACAACTTTACTTTTCCTTCTTTTTTATATATTGCTTTACTTCATCCTTGGGGTCAAGAACTGATATAACATCCGATCCGAATTGGCTCGCATTCAGATTCCTCTTGAAAACCTTAGCAAAGAACTCAGAAAACAAAACTTCGCAGCTTGAGATTAACAAAAAAATATAGAATAGAGCCAAAATAACAAAGATTTATAAGGATATGATTCAAATAGAATAATGAATAAGTTGTAAAGTCTCTGGAGCTTAGCGGATAGATCTTTTTCCTTTTGAAATTGTGGTCGACAGATTAAGTCCTGCTGCCTGCATCTGTGCGAAGATCGGCCTTTGTTTCCTTTTTTGTAATCGTCTAGATCCTATAACGGCCAGTATGAAGATTAAATTGAGACATAGTAACAATAGGGGCATCAAGGATCCTTTCTCTCATGGATAGGAGAGCTTTCTTAAATATAAGAGATTGGCAGGTTTGATTCTTGGCTAGCATACATCATTTTACCTCGGGAAGGAAATATGACATAGATGAATTGCTTTTTTACTAGCAGATCTCGAAAAGAGAGAAGACTTCTTGTATGTGAAGAGAGCTTAACAAGAGTTTCATGAGACTTAGAGAAGACGATGGGCCCTAGGTCTCTAAGGAAGCTCAACCTTGAGCTATGGTACCATGCAAGATTACAACCAACACGTATTAGAGAGAATCCTCCCAACCTTATGCCTGTATATATATCTCTCTCCAAGGGACTACCTTCTTAGGTGGGTGGATTCTAACCATCCATGTGTAGGTCATGTAACTACACGTGTGCCAAGTATCCTAGTTAACTCAAGTTAACTCAAGTGGATGCTTCTAGAAGGCTCTAGATCTCTTTAGGCAAAATACTCTCTCCATGTATCCTATGGGGATTGAATCCATAACCTCCTACTTCACACCCTTGAGACTTAACCACTAAGCTAAGTGGATCACTTGCTTATAATAGTAGATGATCTTCTAGTAAGTCTAGTCACGAGATCTTTGGTCATACACACTGGTGACCAAACAATGTTCAATTTGACATCTATTTGAATTGGCCAAACCTTGAGATCATAGACTTACTTTATTATAGCCTTGCCCTTTAGACATCAAAGAGTGTTCTTCCTAGAGAGCGACAAGATCAAAACCAAGTGGGCATTACATGATGGGGACGAGAGGGTTATCAATCTTCTTTATAAATTCTATAGCAATCTATAACCAATCCCTGCTTTTTGGGATATGGGGGGTCCCATGGGTGCTAGGTCCATTCACTTGTACAATTGTTTCTATTAATTAAAGCTTGCAAGGGTAGGCTTTTCCAAAGTTCCTTTGAAAAAAAAACATTAGAGGTCAATATTATGAAGTTCAAAAATCATATCATAATAAATAATCGACTATAATTCTTTTTTACTATGGAAAAATCCAACTAGAACATACATACAGATGTACGTATACCTAAGAAACAAATTATGAAAGACTACATAAATTTAACAAAAAAATATTAACATTGAGTAGATTAATAACATGAAGAATCATGAAGTGATCAACTTCATAAACTACAAAAAGAAACAACACAAACCCTATTTGAGTTGTATGGTCAAAATCGAATCCCACCTTTTTTATTGAAAATGATAAGAGCTTCAAATCAGGAACTACACATAAAAGCACCAATACATTTAACTTTTACTCAAAATCCCACTAGGAAATAACCAGATTTACATAATCTTAATGTGATCCTCATCTAGCATATAAATTGGAGAGGCGATCCATAGTTGGATTCTTCTTTGATGGATACTTAAAGTGTGCTATACAACATATAATCATGAGAGGTAGATAGTGGTAATATATTAACCCCTTGCCTCAATGTTTATCACATAATCAATTCAGTAGGTTTGGGTCTCATGGTCATGTATCTGAGATGTCGTTCGTCATACTCCTTTCTAATTTCTTTATCATAGTGGATCTCAATCCATCATATCTCTTCAAGACAACCCTTGTTCTATTGAAAATGAAAAACCAATCTCTCCTTCCCAAGAAAACCTTCAAGAGAGAAATAGTGAGGCTGCCAATCCTCGAGAGAAGATTAGACAGTCAAGTGTCAAGCTACACATTAAGAAGAACTAGTAGAGAACAAGATAAGGGAGCTAAGCAGATATGGATTTGCAAAGACCAACTCAATGAGTATCAATCGAATCCAAGAAAGTCACAACCACGGAACCCTACAATGAAGAAGCCAAGCATAGTGGTAGGACCAAAGCAGCCAATCAATTCAAGGACAGTTCAAGTTTGGGTATCAAAGAAGCTCATAAATATCGAAAGACATCATCAATAAGCTTGGATCCCAAAGAAAACCTTAAAAGAAGCAAAAACACTATAAAAGCATGGAACCAAGGAGTACTCAAATCAAAGGCTATCGAAAGGACTCCAAATAATTGAAGATTACAAAACTCATGGAGATCAATGAATCAGAATGATTGGGGCAACTTAATATGGAAAATCATGGCAAATATGAGCCAAATCACATGAAGATCAACATCAAGCTAGCAAAAAATATCAAGTATGGAGAATTTCCAGTGGAGTGTGCCATCAAAGCTAGAGGATATTGGTTCAGAGATGGTCAACCAACTAGTGAACATTTTGTTCCTAGTCACTATTTGAATCATGGAAAGAGATCATCAGTTCTTAGTCATGAGTTATGATTTCCATGTTATACACAACATGCCTTTGAATATAGAAAAATGGCAAAAAGTAGGCATTGATGCATATCCAAGGCTACCTATTTACATGCCAAATTTTAACCATAGACAAACCATCTATACCAGAAGCTCAAGTCACATATTTGCATGGAAGATTATGAACTATCTGATTCACTCTTGAGCTCATTAAATATGCTTTTAGATGGTTAAAGGATGGTGTGATAGGTCTAAAGGATGAGAATCATGATGTGAAGAGAATCTTCCTCGATATCAACCAAATTGACATTGAAGAAGAAGTGTGACTTGTATACCAACAATTTTGCTTCCCTAGTATGAACATATATACAACACAAAAGATTGTGATACAATTATTATCCCATGCTATCAAATAAGTAGGGAGCCAAATCAACTTGACACTCTATATCCAAGAAAAGTTATTCAAAGCTAAGAAGCAATGGGGAATCAAGAAGTTCTTAAATGATAGCATGGCTTTAACCATCCTGATTTATCATGCATTGAAGATTCCAAATCAAGTTTCATGCCTACTACATTGGAAATAGCAAGATGTATTAAGTTTGCATCAATCCCCAGGAAGAAAAAGGTGGTAAGCTCTATGGAGGAAGCGTGTGCTAGTACAATGGCATAAATGAGAGGATCAAAGGGAGCAATGAAACACAATGAAGTGGTAACTATATCATCTACTAAAAGAGCTCATAAACACCAACTTCTAATCTAGTTCAACCACTTTCCACACAGGAACTAGAAGAGGCTCTATAGGCCATTCATGCACTCACTGAGGGCCGCATAAATATTAGTGTACAAGGTCACCATTAGAGACAAGCTAGTGAAGTAAAGGGAATGCACAAAGCCGGCAAGAGGCTATCACAAATATCTCATTATGTAGAGTTGAGATTAGATAATTCAAGCTCTTATTCATGATCTCATGATTAGAAAGAAACAATCAATATTGAATGTTGATTTGAAAATGAATGCAAATGATGATGGCAAATGGGAAGAGTTGAATCAGATGGTTGATGTCCAAGAGATTGGGAGCCAACACAATGAGGATGAACCTAAGAAGTAGTGTCTTTAGACACTAGGCATGAATACAACAAAGTTCCAAAGGAGTTCCAAAAACAAGACAATAATGAAGAGCCTATTTCACCTATTAGGGTTTTTGCAGAACCATCCAATATGGATGTCAACATTGTCAGAAGTAGTTCAAAGGTAGATTTGGTGCAAAGATAGGATCAAACAAATGTGAATACTTATATTTGACAAATGTTTGAAAACATGCTACATACGGTTCAAGGAAAGTAGGTGGATACAAGCAGACCAGCCATTATTCCCAAAACATGGTTAAACATTGATGTGGCACAATTGAAACCTATAGTCGAGAATATGATACAAAGTGCAATGGACTACCAACAAGATTTGATGGAGGCTGATAAGTAATATAAGCAAGCACATATTGAAAAGAATAGATTCAAAGTGCTAAGCGAATAAATTTTTGACAAAGTAATGAAGGTGCAGAGTCAACTAGAAACGGCAAAGAAAGAGTTGGAAGATGCAATGGTAAAGATAGATGCACTGATGTCCAAAAATGCTAGCCAACAATCCAAATTAAAGGAGATTGCTCAGGAATCAAAGAAGACAAAAAAGGAGAATGCCGACCTAAAAGCAAGTATGCTCAAATGGAGGCAAAAAAGGTATGCATGGCCTATAGAGCCAAGTTGATTGAATCATAGATCAAGGTATACATGGATGAAAAATATTAATCGATGACCATAAATAAGATAATTATGGCCTCATTACTACTGAATCAACTAATGGAAGGTACGATACAAGACAATGAAGAAATTCAAACACTAAAGAAGTAATTTGATGATTATGCTACACAATTAGAGGTTGAGAAGGCACAATGAGCCAACATAGAAGAAAAGTGCATAACGGATACAAATGATTGAAAAAGAATTGGAACGATTCAATTAAGATGTACACAGAGCATTGAAGCCAAGACATAAAACATGTAAAAGAAACACGTGAAAGAAAAATGAAAGTCAAGAAAGAACTCACTAAAGTTAAGAGCCAAGTGAAATAGCTCAATTTCACAAACAGATAACAAAGCTATAGAACAAAAAGAGGACACAAACAATGAACATGGGGACACCAATAATGCCAAATCGTGATGTGGCTATTGAGGAGACTGAGGTATGTCCCCTTTATCCTCCCATCATCCATTCTCCTATTCATGAGCAACCAATGAATGATCTTGACGAGGTACTAAAGCCTTATGCCATGGAGCTAGATCAAAAAGAGCGGGCACTATTGGTGTCTTGTATGACACAAGAGTTCAAAGAAGTTGTGATATGTATAATGAAAGAAGCAAAAATCAGAAGTAAAGATCTTAACAAAATAATGGAGCTATTCAACATTCCATATGGTATAATGACGGAACAGACTTATAGGTATATTAAAAGAATAACCCAGAAGGATATGGTCCATGACTTGAAATTCACAACTACTGCATTCAATTATACACGAGTTGTTTAATGAAGTCGATCTTGTATGGCAGAAATGTTGTTTCAAAAGGAATCCAACATTACAAGTACATTGGCAAGAGGCATCATATTTATTATAGGTAAATCCTTCTTTTTGTCGAGTGCCTCAACAAAGACAATGGCTAGTTTTTTGGGAAGAGCAAATGAAAGGCAATCTTAATAAGCACTTGCTAAATTTTATGCTACTATCGAGCATGCTACATGGATACTTACCTATTTAAGATTACATGATCCATACAATTGAATTTCGGTTATCAAAACATGATCATATCTTGGACTTAACCATCAATCTGATAAATAAGATCCTTAGTATGATTCTAATAGCCTTGCAAGTTTTTAAGTTTGTTGAGCATACATTCCTCAAATTTATAGCTATCAACCAAGGAGTACCCACTTTTGTTTGATTTGTCAGTCATACCTAGCAAAGCTACAATAACGGGCTCCTATTCGAGGATCATATTTTTTCCAAGTCCCTATCTCCAAACTTTTGAAGAAGCATTTTTCATAGGGTTTTTTGAGATGGATTTTGAGATTTTTTTGAAGATTTCATCTAATCTTAATGCCATATTAATAGCTTATGAGCTTCATTTTTATGTTGATAATAGACAAGCTCCCCATGATGGTGTCAAGCTAGAGTAATGACAACACTTTATGATTAGAGAGGCAAATCTACTCAATGCAAAAGAACACCAGGTGTATCAAACCTACTCACATCACCAGTAGAAGCTTGTCAAGGATGACAAAGTTCGAGAGGAGGGATGTGTGGAGGGAGAATCAAGCAGAAAGAGAAGAAGATAAAGATCAAAGAAAAAGGTAATAAATTAGTGAGTTCAAAAGAATAATCACACCCTCTACCCAAAGCCCCATGGGAGCGTGCATCAGACTAAAGGAGATATAAGGAGGAAAAGAAATAGGTCAAAGTAAATGAATCAGACCCCGATGGATGCAAATTAAGAAGTAAGAATGGGGGAAATTGAAGCACCAGCCAAAAGATAAGAAATTAGAAAGAAGCAATGGTGAAAAAAGCCCTTCCCAAAAAATTCTTAACTCTTCTTCTACTACTAGTGGTGTGTTAAGCAACAACAATACAGGCTAATGGCAATGCAACAAGTCCTATTAAGTGGAGATCAAGAGTCAAAGAGCAAGAAACTATTGAAGCACTAGTCATAAAACTTCAAGATATTCAAAGAGAACTTTCTACATACCATACAATGGTGATGAAGGTCCTTCTGTGAAGGACAATTGGGTCATCTGCAACTACTTTTGGCATGTGAGGCAAACCTGAACGAAGCCTACTAGGGATGAGAGAGACGAAGAGGGGCAGAGTGTTGCAAAGAGTTAGAGACTAGAGAAAGAAAGATGTAAAGGGAAGAAGAGAGGAAGAGCAGGCCTACAAAGGTTTGAAAGATAGTGCCATTTTTTTCTTTTTTACTTATACCTTGGAACACATGAAAGCTTTGTAAATGCACTAGAACAATCCTCTAGATGCATGTTCCCTCAAGCATGTAACAAAACCAATGTACATTAGTAATTTTTTAGAAACCTCTAGAAAAAGTGGCAGTCTCTTGTGTGAAACGACCAAGTTAGGGAAATTGTATATAAGTCACTTGGTGACACATTTGTGAAGACTTTTTGCCATAATACTAAGACTAACTTCAAAAATTTGTGTGTGCTTATTGTTTGTGTATACTCTTCTTCTTTGTGAGTTTATACGTGTGTTTGAGGCATGGAATGTATGCTTGGAAGTGCTGTTTAACCCTTCCCTATCTTTTTTCACTGATATCATGTGTGTGAACTGTAGGGAGTCGTTAGGTGTAGGAGGTGATTCTTAAGGCTTAGTTTTTTTTGGCATAACTTGGAGTAGAGTAGTTGAAGCACGTTGAAAAATACCATCATTAGATGTGTATCATCAAGAGCTTCGAAAGAAACCTATCATTGATCATATTTAGTTATTAGAGCTAAGAGAAAAGGTCAAATTTTTGTCTCATACCTCACCAAGTATCACGACACAGTTGCATGTAGAAGGTGTCATGTGAGATAGAAACCCACTTGTGAATAAATTACTTAACTCATTCCTACATCTACCATCACGAGAGCACACATTTCCATGAACTTGATTGGATCATACTCTCATTTTGATAATTTAATGTATGTGCATGTATGTGTAGTTGTTGGATGTGTGAGGTCTAGCTAGTCTCACTTATCACAAGTGCATAGGACCTTGTCACTTTGATCCATATCAATGCAACTCCATTTCAGATGGTCTTTGGCCAGAATGTGATGCTACCATTAGACTCCTTGATACCCATGTTGAGAGTAGCAGAAGGGCATCAATGGATGAGCGACAAGCTATCTTCAAGTATCATGGACTTAGAGCAATTATGAGAGACTAGATTGAGAGAAACAACATGTATATACGTGGAAGGCTTATTTTAATGTGCATGTGAAAGATGAAGGATTGAAACCTGGTAATTTAGTATTTATGTACAATTTGAAACAATATGCTTGTAAGTTAGAAAAATATAGTTATGAATCTATGATTATCAATCGGCTTTGGACAAATGATGCAATGCAATTAGCCACTTTAGAAGGAGATGTAATGCCGAATTACATTAGTGGATGCAGCATCAAGCTTTATCAAGAGCCAATGATTGAAGAAATGCTTAACTCACTCCACCTAGCTAAGAAGCATAAAGATGAGGAGAAAAGAATTCGAGAAGAAACTCAGGCTAAAGCAACTCCCTTTCAGATGGTATTTCGCTAGAATGTGATGCCACCATTAGATTCATTGATACCCATGTTGAGAGTAGCAGAAGCGCATCAATGGATGGGCCACAAGCTATCTTCAAGTATCATGGACTTAGAGCAATTACAAGAGACTAGATTGAGAGAAGCAACATGTATATATGCAGAAGGCTTATTTTAATGTGCATGTGAAAGATAAAGGATTGAAAGCTAGCAATTCAATATTGATGTAAACTTTGAGACAATATGCTCGTAAGTTAGAAAAATGCGGTTATGGATCTATGATTATCAATCGGCTGTGGACAAATGATGCGATGCAATTAGCCACTTTAGATGGAGATGTAATTCCAAATTACATTAGTGGATGTAGAGTCAAGCTTTATCAAGAGCCAATGATTGAAGAAATGCTTAACTCACTCCACCTAGCTAAGAATCGTAAAAATGAGGAGAAAAAAATTCACAAAGAATCTCAGGCTAAATCTCTATAGTGCATTAAACATGTGAAGAAAAAAGAGCTTACCTTAGTATAGGAATGCTAGGTGAAGGGCTTCATCTTGCCAATGTCAACTTCCACTCAAACACCCCAAGATATCACATGGCAATGTGCTAAACAAAGAAGAAATACCTCTCCTAGCATAGTGGATACATGACCATTCATTTCTATTGAGCTAGGTCATGGCACTACAACCAAGACGATCAAGGCCTTAATTGACTAAGGAGCTGCCACAAGTGTCATTAGGTATTCTTGCTGTCAAGAAATGAACCTACGAATGAGTCCAATTGAGGCTTACCTCATAGGATTAAGAGGTGTGGAATCCCCTTGCATTGGTGAGGTGGAAGTTCTAATCCTCATACAAGATATCCCCTTGACAGTAAAGCTCTTTGTTTTCCATGATAAAGACCTTACAAAACCTTTGATACTGGGTCAAGAATAGATATATGACATGTAGTCGACTTGAATCTTCAAAGATTTCTTCTTCCATTTTGGGTTATAAGCAACGTATTACTATGGAGTTACAAAATCTTGAGACCTCTGAAGACACTTGGATCTTCTACCTCTCTATCTACCATAAAGTTGGAGTCTCTCAAGCTTTTGGGAGATAAATCTACAATAGAGTTGAAGAGTCTCGGGTCTTCTAGTTCTCTATCTAGTATAAAGTTGGGGTTTCTCAACTTAACTCAAGCCAAATCTATTCCATGCCTCCAATCAATGCAAACCTCTCCCTCACCCTAACTATCTCCCCTAGATCCACACCCCATGATTCTACCTATTTGCATCTGCATTCCACGACCAACTTCTTTAGAAGGCGAAGGTGAAATTTAAATAGAACAACGAACATGAGAAACCACTATGGAACAAATTGAAACAGTTACATCACTGAAGATTTTGCCACCTTCTTGTTTTTGATAGTATCATTGAAGATTTTGCCACCTCCTTAGATTTCAACATTCAGGTCCCATTCACACTAGATTTCAATTTTTAGACACTCATTACATCTCGTGGGAGTATGAATGACCTAGTTACCCAGGTTCACAAATTGACCATGAAGAAGGGAAGATACGCATTGGCCAAGAAGAAGATGAAAGGACCTTGATCATTGAAGAGAAAGAAAAATGAACATATCACCTAGATCAACAAGATGAAGGCAGGAACACTGAAGAAGACTATGACATAGACAAATCTGCCTACACTATAACATCGCAATGTCTGTATGCCACCATGCAAGTAGTATGCAATCCTCGAGAGTTGAATGAGGAGCGAAGTCATGCCATATTACAACAAGGTCTCAACAACAACGGATTTGACGAGCCTTTTATTGAAATAATCCACACTCTCACACATGCAAATAGAGTATTAGAAGCATTAAATTTTAAGTTTAACCAACCACCAACATGATATGATGCCTGTAGAGTGCACCTTCAACTTAGACAAGGTAAACCCATTCAAGTTCAAGTACCCCCCCGAACCATCCATATGCTCAATGCTTCAAGGACACACACCTCTATTGATTCCACCGATTGATGCCTCTTCATTGAGTGGCCAACCCATTTCACCTGTCACCACCATCACCTAACTCTCGTAGGATTTCCAACCAATTTTTGGGGTGCTACCACAAACCTCATCTTGCTACCATGTGCCCATTGTATCCCCATCTTGCTCACTGCCTCACATGTCTACTAACACTAAAGAACACTTTCTCATAGCCTCTATGACAACCACCATTGCATCAACTACCCTTACCACAACCTCTTCAGTGCCACCTGCAATCGCTCCATTTCCACCACCTATCAACCAACATTAGCTCCATTCCTCCTCACTCTGCCCCCTTCCCCTCTACTGTTTCCCCTGATTTTCTCTTCAATACTCGACCCACCATCTACATGCATTAAATTGTGGGAAAATATCTTTTCATCCGAGATCCCCCTAAGTACCTTCTTTAGATTGAATACTATCCAACCTTTCCATGTTTCATCTACATTTTTGTCTAGTTTCACAAGTACACCACCGTGCACTGCACCCACAATACCAATTTTTACAATCCCCATGACACACACAAATGCATCCGACACAATGGAAATATCACCACCAATAAAACCACAACCATACCTTCACACACAACCTTGAACCCCTCTCCATAAACCATGCCATCACTCACAAATGTTTTCACCTTTGCATCGACTCTGTCCATCGACACCCCGAACCATCCCCTACCTTTCAGAGCCATTGGATGATGAGAAAAAACTAGGTGAGGAGATCAAGATCCTTCCACCATGGGATTCGCTAAAGTGTAAGAGAGGATTTGTCTCTAAGAATTAGTTTTTCCCAAGAAGCTTCCACATTGCACCATGCTTTGAAAAGCCATTTGGTAGTCAATTTATCTTACATACCTCCCACATTCAGAATGCCCAAAACACCAGACCCTTTTTGTTCAGCACACAAGGCCCACTTGATCTTGGGCATGCCCCTCCTGTTGGGATAACCAGTCTAGAGGAAATTTCTACAAGTACTTTCAAGATTCTCTAATTCTTTGTCTTTTGGTATCCAACATTGAAGAAAATAAATAATAGATGAGATAAGGATCATCATTGCAGATCATGCCAAGTTGAACTGCATGCCCTTCTAGGTTGAACTACGTGAGTACCATGAAATTATGCAAACATGGACTAAGGCACCATTACACATCTTGTGCAGCCCATATGCTCACTCCCATGCTACTCCACCTAGCCTACTCTTGTAATTAAAATTGAGAGTAGAAAAAGTGTGGGTTGGGTCAACTCTCCATATTTATCACCACCACAAGGGCCTTCAACCATTGCATATATGATGGCCACAGTTTGACAGTAGTTACCTTTGTTAAAAAATCAAGCTTCAAAGTACAAATCATGGGATAACTAATTTGTACAAGTGGAATAATGTATGAAGGCCTCAATTCACAAGATTTTACGAAAATGAATCACTCAACCACTCCCAAATCATTCCAATCAATTCCTCTACGTTAGGAGGAGAAAATTTTAGGAAAATAGGTTCCTAGATTATAAACGCCTACTTGTTTTGGACATAATAGGCATGGATCATGATTTTTTGTGTGATCATGTGTGTTTCTTGTCTGAATTGAAGTGTCCCTAGAGTGTTAGAACTCGTGTAAGAAAGTCTCGAGCTCAAGCGATCCCGTAGTTGCTTCCTTACCAAGTTTGGGTTAGGATATTTCACTACCTAGGTGAGCAATGTCTAGTTTCTATTTCTTTAAGTTTTGTCCATTGGTTATCCTATTGTAGGAATCCATTTTCTATGATTTTAATCTTTTTGGATAGCTAATAGAGTCTTCTAAAGTTGGGTAAAATCTATAGACCTATCTTGTTGGAAAAACTCTTTAGTCCAATGGTAGTGGTCAAAGGATCTCTAAAAGTATGTTTACAATATTGGAGAAATAACAAGAACATAAAAAAAGTGTCTACTTGAGTGTACTTGGGAGGTCACATTATTATTCTTGTTGCATAGGGACTTGTCGAATCTCCCAAAAGTGGTATCAAATCATCTTCAAGTGATTGGATGGCATCCATTACAAAGCAAATGATCTATTTGAGTTGTTTTTTCAAAGGTCTCCTCACCAAAGGAAGCTGAACAGAGATTTTCATCAAGGGGGTGCACTCGATCCTCATTAAGTGAAGCATACTTGGAGGCTGAGTTCAACACTCAAATCGAGAAACTTGACAAAGGAAATTATCAGCCTTGGAATTTTAGGATGTCAAACTACCTCGTGGGCAAGGGCCTTTGGGGCTTGATCAGTGGGACTGATCCAAGACCTAGGTTGGGGGATAATCTAACCAATAACTAGATGAGAGCATTTAGGGAATGGAATGAGTGTGACAAAAGAGTAATTTTTATTCTTTCACAACACATTAGCAACAGTATGATAGGACACATTCAAGACCTAGAATCAAGTATTAGAGTTTTGGAAACCTTGGAGAGGCTCTATTCTACTAAGGCAAGGAAGATTCAACTCAAAAATGAGTTGAACAATCTAAAGATGGCCTCAAGGAGTAGCATCAAATGACTTCATTCTCAAAGTCAATGAGCTTTTCGATGCATTGGGATCTATTGGTAGCCACATAGATGATGATGATCTAGTGGCTTATACCCTCAATGGTTTGATAGATGATGAACCATTCACCACTTCAATTTATATAAGGGCCAAAATTTGAGATTTTCATCAACTAGTTTCTCTTATGGTAATCCAAGAAATGAATATAAATGGAGGCTTATTAAAGGGCATGGATTCCCAAGTGTTTTATGCAGGAAACTCAAGGGGCAAGGGATGAAGAGGAAACCAAAGCGGGGGAAGAGGAAGATATGGAGGAAGACAAAGCAATCAAGGACATGACCAAGAGGCCTCTTCATATAGAGGAAGAGGAAGGAGAAGAGGAAGAGGAAGTAGAAGAGGAAGAGGAGGAAGACATCAAAAATCAAGAAGCCAAGATGGTGAAGGATTACATATGTGGATGACATGGAACTTATGCGAGGGATTGCTACCAAGGGAGCAACCAAAGGAGTTACAAACAAGGCACAACATTCAAAGCACAAGGTAACTATGTGTCAACTAGCTCTGAGAGTGAAAATCTCCATATGATGCATATTTATGAAAGCTCAGGAATGTAGATACTAGATGGTGATGCATATGTATGGAAGCTCAAACAATGTAGATATTAGATGGTATATTGATAGAAGTTGTAGCAACCATATGAGTTGCAACCAAACTTTCTTCACTAATCTACATGCTCCAAGTGGTAAAGGGTATGAGGAAATAGGGGATGATATAGCCCATGATATCACGCACATATGTGATGTGGCTTTGGATTACAAATAGTAAGGAAGGTGTCTCAAAGATGTGCTTCATGTAACTACAATCACCAAGAACTCGGTATCTGTTGGACAAATGGTGGATAGAGGTTACGAAGTGAGATTCAACAAATGAGAATGCTTTTTGGAGAACCCTAAACAAGGCTACAAGATAGTTTCAAGAGGAAAAAAGCAAGGAAGATTGTTCACGATAGAGGTTTCACGTCATGTATCCTTTACTTTTGGCAATAAGGAGATTTAGAGTTGGACCTATGGCACAAAAGAATTAGCCACATCAACATTCAAAGGATGAAGGAGATGCAACAAAAGAGGCTAGTAGAAGTTACACCAAGTTTTCAAGGTCAAGGAATGAAGAACTTATATGAAGCTTGTCGTATGGGTAAGTAATCGAGACTTTCCTTTAAGAAGAGTGGATACATCAGTCAACATCCACTTGAATTGGTTCACACGGATATATGGGGACCAATCAAGGAGAAATCCCTTGGAGAGAATATGTATTTTTTGACATTTATATATGATTGTACTCTCATGGTTTGGATCTATTTCATAAAGCAACAATCAAATGTGTTTCAATGCTTTAAAGTGTTGAAAGATATTGTTGAGATGGAGACATGTAACCAAATAAAGAAGCTAAGTTCCGATGGAGGGGGCGAGTACTTCTCAAATGAATTTTTTGATTTTCTTTGGGATCACGTCATCAAAATACAAGTAAATGCAGGTACAGATCTCAACAAAATGGGGTCGTAGAAAGGAAGAATAAGTACATTGTAGAGATAGCTAGGGAAATGTTGAATGAAATGAATATGCTCTTTTTGGAGTGATGCAGCCAATATAGATGTATACCTCATGAATAGGGCTCCAACTTCAAGAATACACACTTCAACACCTTATCAAGCTTGGTATGGTAAGAGGCCAAACCTCTCCCACCTCAAAATATTTGTTTGTACATGCTATGTTCATGTTCCTAGTGATCTAAGACACTAGTTGCAAGCTAAGTCGGAAAAGTGTGTCTTCATTGAATATGAAAATGATTAAAATTTTTTTAGGTGCTTAAATCCTAATACAAAGGAGCTCAAAGTTTCAAGAGATTTACTTTTGAAGAGATACATCCATGGTACAAGAAGGTAGAGTATTTGCAGGAACACAAAGATGATGGATCTAGGCATGACGAAGCTCAAAGTCAAACAAGTATTGAGCTAAGTGGTCATCAAAGCATAAGTTCAGAGGACGAAGATCAGATCTCATCACCTTGGAAAGGAGGAGCAAGAAGAAATTCAGCATCAAGTCATTCAACAATAGGGAAAGCAAAGCTTCTGGAGCTAGACGAAGATAGAGTTGAAGTGGGAGATGAAGATCATGGAGAACCTTCACATGTACTGGAGCATAAGCCAAGGAATACAAGGTTCATACCTCCAAAATGTGAAGAGAGGAAGTCCTTAAGTCCAAGATATCCAGAAGATAGGCTCACATATGATTCATTTATGGCAAATCCTAAACCCTAAACCCTAAACCCTAAACCCCACGTGAGAGTAGCAGAAGGGCATCAATGGATGAGCCACAAGCTATCTTCAAGTATCATGGACTTAGAGCAATTATGAGAGACTAGATTGAGAGAAACAACATGTATATACGTGGAAGGCTTATTTTAATGTGCATGTGAAAGATGAAGGATTGAAACCTGGTAATTTAGTATTTATGTACACTTTGAAACAATATGCTTGTAAGTTAGAAAAATACAGTTCTGAATTTATCATTATCAATCGGCTTTGGACAAATGATGCAATGCAATTAGCCACTTTAGAAGGAGATGTAATGCCGAATTACATTATTGGATGCAGCATCAAGCTTTATCAAGAGCCAATGATTGAAGAAATGCTTAACTCACTCCACCTAGCTAAGAAGCATAAAGATGAGGAGAAAAGAATTCGAGAAGAATCTCAGGCAAAAGCAACTCCCTTTCAGATGGTATTTGGCTAGAATGTGATGCCACCATTAGATTCATTGATACCCATGTTGAGAGTAGCAGAAGGGCATCAATGGATGGGCCACAAGCTATCTTCAAGTATCATGGACTTAAAGCAATTACAAGAGACTAGATTGAGAGAAGCAACATGTATATATGCGGAAGGCTTATTTTAATGTGCATGTGAAAGATAAAGGATTGAAAGCTAGCAATTCAATATTGATGTAAACTTTGAAACAACATGCTCGTAAGTTAGAAAAATGCGGTTATGGATCTATGATTATCAATCGGCTATGGACAAATGATGCGATGCAATTAGCCACTTTAGATGGAGATGTAATTCCAAATTACATTAGTGGATGTAGAGTCAAGCTTTATCAAGAGCCAATGATTGAAGAAATGCTTAACTCACTCCACCTGGCTAAGAATCGTAAAAATGAGGAGAAAAAATTTCACAAAGAATCTCAGGCTAAATCTCTATAGTGCATTAAACATGTGAAGAAAAAAGAGCTTACGTTACTATAGGAATGCTAGATGAAGGGCTTCATCTTTTCAATGTCAACTTCCACTCAAACGCCCCAAGATATCACATGGCAATGTGCTAAACAAAGAAGAAATACCTCTCCTAGCATAGTGGATAAATGACCATTCATTTCTATTGAGCTAGGTCTTGGCACTACAATCAAGACGATCAAGGCCTTGATTGACTAAGGAGCTGCCACAAGTGTCATTAGGTATTCTTGCTGTCAAGAAATGAACCTACGAATGAGTCCAATTGAGGCTTACCTCATAGGATTAAGAGGTGTGGAATCCCCTTGCATTGGTGAGGTGGAAGTTCTAATCCTCATACAAGATATCCCCTTGACAGTAAAGCTCTTTGTTTTCCATGATAAAGACCTTACAAAACCTTTGATACAGGGTCAAGAATAGATATATGACATGTAGTCGACTTGAATCTTCAAAGATTTCTTCTTCCATTTTGGGTTATAAGCAACGTATTACTATGGAGTTACAAAATCTTGAGACCTCTGAAGACACTTGGATCTTCTACCTCTCTATCTACCATAAAGTTGGAGTCTCTCAAGCTTTTGGGAGATAAATCTACAATAGAGATGAAGAGTCTTGGGTCTTCTAGTTCTCTATCTAGTATAAAGTTGGGGTTTCTCAACTTAACTCAAGCCAAATCTATTCCATGCCTCCAATCAATGCAAACCTCTCCCTCACCCTAACTATCTCCCCTAGATCCACACCCCATGATTCTACCTATTTGCATCTGCATTCCACGACCAACGGCGAAGGTGAAATTTAAATAGAACAACGAACATGAGAAACCACTATGGAACAAATTGAAACAGTTACATCACTGAAGATTTTGCCACCTTCTTGTTTTTGATAGTATCACTGAAGATTTTGCCACCTCCTTAGATTTCAACATTCCAGGTCCCATTCACACTAGATTTCAATTTTTAGACACTCATTACATCTCGTGGGAGTATGAATGACCTAGTTACCCAGGTTCACAAATTGACCATGAAGAAGGGAAGATACGCATTGGCCAAGAAGAAGATGAAAGGACCTTGATCATTGAAGAGAAAGAAAAATGAACATATCACCTAGATCAACAAGATGAAGGCAGGAACACTGAAGAAGACTATGACATAGACAGATCTGCCTACACTATAACATCGCAATGTCTGTATGCCACCATGCAAGTAGTATGCAATCGTCGAGAGTTGAATGAGGAGCGAAGTCATGCCATATTACAACAAGGTCTCAACAACAACGGATTTGACGAGCCTTTTATTGAAATAATCCACACTCTCACACATGCAAATAGAGTATTAGAAGCATTAAATTTTAAGTTTAACCAACCACCAACATGATATGATGCCTGTAGAGTGCACCTTCAACTTAGACAAGGTAAACCCATTCAAGTTCAAGTACCCCCCCGAACCATCCAGATGCTCAATGCTTCAAGGACACACACCTCTATTGATTCCACCGATTGATGCCTCTTCATTGAGTGGCCCACCCATTTCACCTGTCACCACCATCACCTAACTCTCGTAGGATTTCCAACCAATTTTTGGGATGCTACCACAAACCTCATCTTGCTAGCATGTGCCCATTGTATCCCCATCTTGCTCACTGCCTCACATCTCTACTAACACTAAAGAACACTTTCTCATAGCCTCTATGACAACCACCATTGCATCAACTACCCTTACCACAACCTCTTCAGTGCCACCTGCAATCGCTTATTTTCCACCACCTATCAACCAACATTAGCTCCATTCCCCCTCACTCTACCCCCTTCCCCTCTACTGTTTCCCCTGATTTTCTCTTCAATACTCGACCCACCATCTACATGCATTAAATTGTGGGAAAATATATTTTCATCCGAGATCCCCCGAAGTACCTTCTTTAGATTGAATACTATCCAACCTTTCCATGTTTCATCCACATTTTTTTCTAGTTTCACAAGTACACCACCGTGCACTGCACCCACAATACCAATTTTTACAATCCCCAAGACACACACAAATGCATCCGACACAATGGAAATATCACCACCAATAACACCACAACCATACCTTCACACACAACCTTGAACCCCTCTCCATAAACCATGCCATCACTCAGAAATGTTTTCACCTTTGCATCGACTATGTCCATCGACACCCCCATCCCCTACCTTTCAGAGGCAGTGGATGATGAGAAAAAACTAGGTGAGGAGATCAAGATCCTTCCACCATGGGATTCCCTAAAGTGTAAGAGAGGATTTGTCTCTAAGAATTAGTTTTTCCCAAGAAGCTTCCACATTGCACCATGCTTTGAAAAGCCATTTGGTAGTCAATTTATCTTACATACCTCCCACATTCAGAATGCCCAAAACACCAGACCCTTTTTGTTTAGCACACAAGGCCCACTTGATCTTGGGCATGCCCCTCCTGTTGGGATAACCAGTCCAGAGGAAATTTCTACAAGTACTTTCAAGATTCTCTAATTATTTGTCTTTTGGTATCCAACATTGAAGAAAATAAATAATAGATGAGATAAGGATCATCATTGCACATCATGCCAAGTTGAACTGCATGCCCTTCTAGGTTGAACTACGTGAGTACCTTGAAATTATGCAAACATGGACTAAGGCACCATTACACATCTTGTGCAGCCCATGCTATGCTCAGTCCCATGCTACTCCACCTAGCCTACTCTTGTAATTAAAATTGAGAGTAGAAAAAGTGTGGGTTGGGTCAACTATCCATATTTATCACCACCACAAGGGCCTTCAACCATTGCATATATGATGGCCACAGTTTGACACTAGTTACCTTTGTTAAAAAATCAAGCTTCAAAGTACAAATCATGGGATAACTAATTTGTACAAGTGGAATAATGTATGAAGGCCTCAATTCACAAGATTTTACGAAAAGGAATCACTCAATCACTCCCAAATCATTCCAATCAATTCCTCTACGTTAGGAGGAGAAAATTTTAGGAAAATAGGTTCCTAGATTATAAACGCCAACTTGCTTTGGACATAATAGGCATGGATCATGACTTTTTGTGGATCATGTGTGTTTCTTGTCTGAATTGAAGTATCCTTAGAGTGTTAGAACTCGAGTAAGAAAGTCTCGAGCTCAAGCAATCCCGTAGTTGCTTCCATACCAAGTTTGGGTTAGGATATTTCACTACCTAAGGGAGCAATGTCTAGTTTCTATTTCTTTAAGTTTTGTCCATTGGTTATCCTATTGTAGGAATCCATTTTCTATGATTTTAATCTTTTTGGATAGCTAATAGAGTCTTCTAAAGTTGGGTAAAATCTATAGACCTATCTTCACTACAAGGAATACGGGCGTGTAGCGACGGTTAACGCGACAGAATTTCGTCGCTGTAAAATTGCAACTTGCGTCGGAAATACCGTCGAGCGCGGACCGTCGGTTATACGACGCAAAAAACGACGGTATTTGCGACGGTATATGTCTAACGTCGCATAAACGACGCTTGTTAATGGCGTCGCTTAAGCGACGCTGTTTAGCGTCGCTTATGCGACGCTAAAAAGCGTCGCTTATGCGACGGTTTATAAGCGACGGTCTATTGGATATAAGCGACGGTCTATTGCATCGCTTATACGACGACGCGTTGCATCGCTTATGCGACGATCTGTTGACGGACAAAAATTAAAACGTTGGAGGCTCTGCAATCGGCATTTTCACGCATCCGATCGAAGAGCTCTCCAACGTTCGCAATTGCGCTGCGCTTACGAACTGAAGCAAGTATATGCAGAATTGTTGTTTTGCTTAAGCTCTCTGTTATTGTCTCCCTCTGTCTTTGTTTCTCTCTTTCTACATCTTTGTCTCTTTGAATTTTCTCTCTCTCTCTCTCTAGATCTCTCTCTAGATCTCACTCTCTCTCTCTAGATATCTCTCTCTCTCTAGATCTCTCTCTCTCTCTCTCTAGATCTCCCTCTCTCTCTCTCTCTCTCTCTCTCTCTCTCTCTCTCTCTCTCTTCTCTCTTTCTCTTCTCTCTTTTTATTGCAGGTTATTCAAGAAGCTAACCAAGCAAAAACTATGGATCACAATTGTAAGTACAATTTCTATTATTTGTAGATCATTTGAATTGTGTTATTTTCATTACATACCATACTCACACTTATTGATATGCACTCATACACTTATACATGACGAAGAAGCACACACACATGCATATACCTACATATACACATATACATGCACATACACACACATACACATAGAGTTATACATATACACACACATACACAAGAACATGCACATATTGATACATACATATACACTTATACATGCACATGCATATACATACATATATGCACACATACACATGCACATATACACATATACATGCACATACACACACATACACATAGAGTTATACATATACATGCATATACATATACACACATACACATGCACATGCACATACTCATACACACATATGCACTTATACATGCACATGCACATACATACATATACACACACATACACATGCACATACATACATATACACACACACACACATGCACATACATACATATACACACATATATACACTTAGGTACACACATATGAATGAATTATATAATTAAAGTATTAAAACACATGCTTAATATAAACAATAATAAAAATCAATAGAACAAAACTCTTCATTACTTAATACCATACACACAATTCAAAACATGACTGAAATGAAAAATATATAGATAAATATATGTATATATCAATGTAAATACATAATTCAATGTCATAATCAACGTCTAAAATCCTAATCATCGTCATCATGATCATCATCATCATCAGCAATATCATGATCAGATGGATCTTCCTCATCCTCATCCTCATGATCACCCTGTGACGATCGAGATCGTCCCTCCTGTGTCTGTCTCTCCACCTCATCCATATTTGTCTCCCCATAATACTCCTGTATTACATATAACAAACATAAATCAATAAAATAATTAAAACATTCATAACAACAAAATAATTATATAAAATTTAAAAATACTCACAAAGGCATCAGGATGATCTTGTATATACTCGCTCAAACGCCGATATCCAAAATGTGTAGCATACTCGATCTCGTGTTTCGTAGGATATCGGCCATAATCCTTTCGCTGCAATGAAACAAATAAAAAACATTAGTTGCTTGCATTTTAACTAAAATAAAAAATATACTCACAATAACACATATACTTACAAACGTAGCTACAAAACCATTATGGCCCATTTGGCCTAAGTGCGATGTGTGGCCCGACTCCACTCTCTTCCTTGCAGCAGCCTGTTTATTCAAGGAAAAAAATACATAAATTAAATTAAAAAATTACTAAAATATCTAAAAATTATAAATATAAACTATTAATTTGTGTACCTTCTGCTGAGGAAATGACTCCTGAAGACGTAGCTGTCTACGAAAAAACTGCCACGACTCAGGTGGTATGTTAGCTCGCCTCTTATTTTTTTCGACCATACAATATCTCCTGTTAATTTAATCTCAAACAGAAAAAAAAGTCAGAATACATACACATTTATACACACATATACACATACACATACACATACACATACCCACATACACATATACATGCAAACATATACGCATGCATATATGTATATATATACACATATACATACATATAACATAAACACACATATACATATCCACATATATACGTACACACACATGCATGCATATACACATTCATACAAAATACATGCATTTATCCCACAATACAATATTTCCTGTTAATTTAATCTCAAACAGAAAAAAAAGTCAGAATACATACACATTTATACACACATATACACATACACATACACATACACATACCCACATACACATATACATGCAAACATATACGCATGCATATATGTATATATATACACATATACATACATATAACATAAACACACATATACATATCCACATATATACGTACACACACATGCATGCATATACACATTCATACAAAATACATGCATTTATCCCATAATAATATGTGTTGTGTATATGTGAATATGTGTGTATGTATAAATGTGTATATGTGAATATGTGTGTATGTGTAAATATGTATATGTGAATTTTTTATTTATGTAGATAATCAAATTATTAATATCAAATACCATTATTTGTAGATTCTGATCAATCAGATGGAACTCCACCACCGTCTCCTCATCGTGCAACGACTTTATACTGTAAGTATATGAAATATTTAATTTTAACTATATTTGATGGATACATAACTTATATATTTTTTTTATGTTTCTTATGATGTGCAGATTCTGATCAATCAGAGGGTACTCCACCACCTCCTACCCATGCAACGACTTCACATGTGTCCTCCGATAGGAATTATGATGAATTTTACTATCAAGAGCATATTATATGTTGGTGTAACTCTTGTTATGGCACGTATCGAAGACCACGATTGGAATGTATTGAACATGAGGCAGAGTATGGTACTTTTGAGCATGCACCATCACCTAGTCAACGTGATAATGCTTGGGTATGTATTTTCTATATATATTAATGTCATTTTTTTATTTAAAAACCATGTATAAAATCAAATTATTATTGATATACAGGAATACTTGCTCGATGATGATGATGATAATGATTTTTCTCATAATGTTAATATACCTCGTACACGTCATGGACTTGCTGTTCATCAATTACAAGCAGAGGTTTCTAGAAATCCTCTACCTCCTGGTTTAGAGAATGAAACGGCTGGAGATTATCCATTGCCAGCTCGTGATCGTTCTTTAGTACAAACATATGATAGAAGAAGATATGGAGGATGGAATAGAGGACCACTTCCTTTAGATGGAGAGGTTTTCAACTTTTGGGGTAATCGCTATATGATTGCTCCATCCACTATTACTAATGCTGGTCGTGGTCTCTTTATTGTAGAGGATTTGTATGTGCCTCCGAACTCTGAAGTCACTCTTATGTCATTTTGTGGTCCTATATATGGATGGGGAGATTGGCATCGACTTTCACGTTATGTTCAAAGCATGAGTACTTATGGAATATGCTTGAACGCAGCATCTCTTACTAGTAGAAGGATTTTACATGCAGAAAATGAAAGATTATATATTGATGGAAGACCTTACACACATGGAAATATAGCAGGTTTAATAAATAGTAGTCGAGGGTTACATAATAGTTCAAGGACTAATTGCACATTTGAGGAGCGTGAAAATAGTCATGAATCACCATACATGAGTAGAGATGTATCAAGATACATAGTTGTCAATGCTATTACTACATTACATGCTGGTGATGAACTATTAGTGAATTATGGATGGCGTAGACCTCCAAGAGCACCTTTTAGCTAGAGAGAATAAAAATTTTCTATCCATATTTAATAAGTTATATACTTAATTTTATATTTGAAGTTTAATTTTTATTCATTTATGGAATACTAATGAGTTTTGTTTATATGTGTAGATTCCAACGTATGATGTTGATGATATTCGTCCACAACATTCACAATTACCAATAAGACCTCATTTATCAGAAGCTTCCATGAGGAGGCTACGCAAAACTAATCCTGTGCAATATGCAAAGTTGAAAGATCTATATTCAAAAGATGATAAAGTACAAGATTTGTGTGACAATGATGAAGATGATGGCATGGTAGATTTTATTGAGGATTGGTATCAAAATGACAGTGAGAGCATGGATATTTCTAAAAATGAGAAATATCTTCGAGAGGAATGTCTAAAGCATGTATATGAAGGAAGTCGTTTGACACGACTAAGTGCAAGCTTACTTATTCTCAACCTTCAAAATCGTTTTGGATGGAGTAATATATCTGTTTCGACACTATTAAGGTATAATTTTCAATTTTCTATCTACTTATATATATGCGCATCTTTTAAAACTATTAATGCATCTTTCAAAATATTCATAAAAAATTTGATTGTTTGGATGGCAGGATACGATTGTTTGTTTTGGAGGATATGAAGTATGTATCTTCATTGAATGATTTGTCGATTCACGCATATGTTCAATTTGAAAGTGTGAGAAGCGGATTTATAATTTGTATTCAAAGAATTTGGCCCTATTTATAGGCCATACAATGGTGACCTGGATGCATCGCATGCACAGAGGTTACTCAAGATAGAGCAATCTGATTATAATGGACTAGTGCCAGCAAGATTCCTAGGGTATGCAGTAAACCTCTTGCATGTCAATGATGAGGCGCATTTGAAGTTTAGGATACAAAGTGGAAATCATGGTGGCTTGAGAGGATCACACATATACATGCAAGAGGTTTACTGCATACCCCAGGAATCCTGCTAGTACTAGTCCCTTATAATCAGGTTGCTCTATCTTGAGTAACCTCTGTGCATGCGATTCATCCAGGTCACCATCGTATGGCCTATAAACAGTGCCAAATTCTTTGAATACAAATTATAAATCCGCTTCTCACACTTTCAAACTGAACATATGCGTGAATCGACAAATCATTCAATGAAGATACATACTTCATATCCTCCAAAACAAACAATCGTATCTTGCCATCCAAACAATCAAATTTTTTACGAATATTTTGAAAGATGCACATAAGCATACACATATATAAAATTATATGCATATATATATATGTATATTTATTTATTTACTTTCTTTAATATATCATTTTTTTGATAAACTTACAGGTTATTATCTGAAAAGTTTTTACCAAGTCAAAATATTCTTCCTACCTCACATGATGAAATGAAGAAGATAATCAACAATCTTGGTATGGATTATCAATGTATACATGCATGTCCTAACGATTGTATTTTATATAGAGGTGAATATGCAGACTCTTTGACATGTCCCAAATGTCAATCTCCTCGATATAAGGGTGAAGAAGGTAAAATCCCGAATAAGGTATTGAGACATTTTCCATTGGCTCCACGGATTAGACATATGTTTCAAAGCCCCGAATTATCAAAGCTTTTGACTTGGGGACATGATCACAAAAGTACTGATGGAATAATCAGAATTCCTCATGATAGTGTTGCTTTTCAGCATATTGATTCTACATGGCCTGAATTTGCACAAAATCCACAGAATCTAAAGTTAGGAGTTGCATTAGATGGGGTTAATCCATTCTCCATGAAATCCAGTAAATGGTCAACATGGCCAGTGGTAGTCATAAACTATAATCTTCCGCCATATCTTAGCATTAAAAAGGAACATTTAATGCTTTCACTTTTAATCCCAGGCAAAAGACAAGTTAAAGATATGAATGTATATCTTGCTCCTCTCATTGACGATCTTCAAGAGTTATGGAGAGGTATTAATGTCATTGATATATCAAAAAGCATCAATGAAAGACATATTACGATTCGTGGTATTGTGGCTTGGACTATTCACGATTTTCCTGGATATGGCGTTTGTTCAGGTATTGATGTAATTTTTTTATTCAATATGCATGTAAATAAATATGATTTAATCTAATTATATTTTTATCATTTTCCATGATGCAGGAATATCTACTAAGGGTTATAAAGCTTGTCCATATTGTGGTGATTGGTTGAGATCAATCTATAGTAAGAATCTCAACAAAAATATTTATCTTCGACATCGACGATTCTTGCCTGATGATCATCCATTAAGATCTAAAAGAGAAGCGATACATTTTAATGGAAAGCTTGAAACAGGTCAGTGTCCAAAACCTATGACGCCTATGGATTGGTATAAAAAATGGACAGATGGACCTCTGATAGATCCAGAAGCAGAAATCTTCAGTGATGATTCAGATAATGAGTATGTGAACAAAGGTAAAGGGAAATTGGCACTCGCAGAGAACATATCAATATGGTATTCTTTGGAGTATTGGAAAGAGTTAAAAGTATGTCATCTTCTTGATCCTATGCATATATTCAAAAATATTGGTTATTCACTATGGCAGCATCTTCTTGGACTAAAAGATACCACAACATCAAGAAATGATTTGAAAGATCAAAAATCCAAACCAAAGTTATGGCCAGTTTTTGATAGACATCGACAAGAAACGACTTATGCATCTGCTCCTTGGGTACTTACGACAAAAGAGATACAAACTATCAACAATAGAATTCAATTGATCAAGACTCCTACAGGATATGGAGCATCGTTTCAAAACATGTTTACTATGGATGATAAGAGCTTATCTGGATTAAAGACCCATGACTGGCATAACTTTTTGAAAAATATTTTACCTTTGGTTATCGATGGATGTACAACGAAAGGAGTACGAGATGTCATCTATCGTCTTGGATCACTTATAAGGTAATTATGATACTTTTATATTTAATATGTTTGAATATTGGATATCTTTTATTTTTTAATTAACTTCTTTACAATTGTTTTTATGATTTGTATAGGTGGATTACATCCAAAGAGATCGATAAAAATTCGATCCCACAAAAAAAACGTGAATGCAAAGAGCTACTATGTTTGATGGAAAAAGAACTTCCTACTTCATTTTTTGATATTCAAGTTCATTTACTAGTCCATCTTGTAGATGAGATAGAGATTGCCGGTGTTGTCAACACTCGATGGATGTTTTGGGTCGAGCGATTTATGGGAATACTAAAAGGTTATGTGCGACAAAGAGCAAAACCAGAAGGATCCATGGCAAAGGGTTGGATGCTTGAAGAGTGCATGTATTACGTTAGTGAGTACCTTGAAAGAGTTCATGAAGAAGCTCCACGTGCATGGACCAACGAGTCTTCTTCAAAAATAACCGATGAGGTATTATCAGGTAAGGGGGTTCCATTCTTATTTACATTTCAAGAAAAAAATGATGTTTCCACTTTTGTAGCATATAATAGCGAATGCATGCAAGCATTCGTTAGCGAGTACGAGGAACTTCAAAGTCTCCAAAGTAAAAGGCGAAAAAACAAAAGATCTAGACGTAATCTCGATAATAATGAGATTACAGATATACCTTCTTTCACGGATTGGCTATATAGTCGTTTGCAACGCGCCAACGCGAATAATGAAGAAATCTCAGATGAGCAAAGAGAGTTAATGATGGGTTGTGAACAAAAGGTAATTTTATTAAAATATATATTTTATTTTTTTCATATATGTATGTTAGTTTCTATTTACTAATTCAATTTATTTTGCAGGCTCGAATGTTCACTAATATGTGGGCTTTTGGACAGCATATTAGAATCAAATCCATTGATTCTTTACGTAAAACAGAGGATTCTAGTATTGTTGCTTGTTTCAAGCAACTATCACGTGCTAGCTCAAAAGACACGAACCTTATAGATGGCGAACTTGGTTACGTAGGAACTATTGTTGGTATCTACGAAATTTCATTTCGTACATTCAAACAGGTAGAAAAAAGTTTATATATTTTTTTTAGAGTTAGTTTTTTTTTTAAGCACCTAATAATGGGACGTTTTTGTTGTTATATATTGTGATAGGTCATTTTGAAGGTTGACTGGTATCGAGCGGAGTATAAAGGTAGTAATTCTACAATAAGAAAGGAATTATCTGGGTTTTGGGCAATTGATTCTTCCAAGGTAATGCGATCTACTAAAGAACCATATATTCTTCCTAGGCATATTGAACAAGCATTTTTTTATAAAAACCCAGATGCTCATCCTTGGTGGCAAGTCATTCATGTGCAACCTAGAGGTAGGTCATTGTTTGAACAGTTTATTGTTAGAGAGATTGAAGAAAGTCCTCTTGATGATTCAGCATCAGATACTGATACATCAACATCTGGAATAGAAATTAGACTCATTATACGTGATAATGATACTAATCTTTTTGATGAAGAGGATAATTCTCTACATGCTGATTCTACTGATGAGGAAGAGGAATTACCAGAAATAGATATTAATCCACCAATAGATGATGTGATTCATGAGAACATAGATTTAACAATAGAAGAAATAAATGAAATCAATAAGGATAATGAAGATGAGACTATATTGATGTCTTACCAAAATGATGGCAATAATGAAAACATATGAGCAGATTAGATAGTAACTTGAAGCTTCTGAATGGATATATATAATAGGTTTTTTTTATTAACTTGAATAACGATGAATCCTACTAGAGAGATGAAATCGTGTTCTTCTAAGTTAGAACATGAAGCTCGGGGGTATGCCTAATTATTTTATATATAGCTTTATCTTCGAGGAGTAAATTTTTATCATGTATGTATGCATATGTGTGTGTATTCATGTGTATTATATGTATACATATATTAGTATGCATATATATGTATTTCATGTATATGTATGTGTTTGCATGTGTGTGATATATGTATACATGTATTCATGTACGTAATATATGCAAGTGTTTATAATTGTGTACATGTATATATGTATATGTGTCTATGTGTAAATATGTACATGTAAATATGTATGCATGTATATATATGTTTATGTGTGCATGTAGGCATGTACATGTATGTGTAAATATGTACATGTAAATATGTTAGTATGTATATATATATTTATGTGTGCATTTAGGCATGTATGTGTGAAGCATAATATATCTACTCCATTTTATATTTATGTATCCTATCTACATGATGTGTATATATCTTTACATATATTATGAATCATGATCCTCGTTGATTCGAGTAGCTATATATAGAGGCATAAGGTTGGGAGGAGAGACATCTCTCTAGTAGGACGTCGGAGGTGTATATATACTTCAAACATATGGCTAAAAGGTTTTATATGTATATGTATATACATTTTTATTTTAGATTTTTTTATATGTATATATATATATATATATATATATATATATATATATATATATATATATATATATATATATATATATATATATATATATATATATATACATACATACATACATACATACATAGTTTTTCCATACGTGAAACATACTTCCAACGCATACGGGTATGGAAGTATGAAAAAAGTATGGAATTTCAAAACAAATACCATACGTGATATCATACGTGTGAGAAAAAAAGTATTAAAAAAATCTGAAAATAATATATATATATATATAATAATAATAATATATAATATAATATAACAGAAAACAGCCATAAAATATATAAATATGCAGCTGAACATTCAGATTTCAGATTTCAGTTCACACACTTCAGAATTTAGATTCATAAAATATATAAATATGCAGCTGAACATTCAGATTTCAGATTTCAATTCACACACTTCAAAATTCAGATTCATAAAATATATAAATATGCAGCTGAACATTCAGATTTCAGATTTCAGTTATCACACACTTCAGAATTCAGATTCTAATCTCTAGATAATCATGATTTGTAAATATGCAGCTTCAATTTTGTCGAGATACATAGATGTATACATACATGATACACATGCATACATACATATTACAAAAATAGAAACATGTATATTAGATACATATATAAGTTAATATACATGCCTTTCAGTAAACATAGAGTAATAGATTTTAGGAATGGCATCATACATACATAGATGCATATATAGATACATACATACGTACATACATACATAGCTCTCTCTCTCTCTCTCTCTCTCTCTCATATACATACATACCGTGCATTGTCGCGACGATGAGCCATAAGTGTCCGCATCTCTTTTAAACACCACTTAAGGGACCATCCTGTCCCAAACTCTGTCTCAAGTGAACTAAGCACGTACTTTTTATCCCTCTCATCATGCTCACTACAAAAATAAAAAACATAATGTAAATAAAACATAAGATATACATTTCAATTTATATGTAAAACTTTTACTTACTTCCATGGTAAGTGGATAAAGCGCAGGTAAGAGTCGCATAGTGCCCGCATTCTTCTCTTGAACTCCAATCCATTCCCTATGTACACAATGTTCCCCTCCGGCTCTATGTCGCACTCTAGTCCTAAGGTGCCTATGCATGTCCTCATAGGCAACTCTGCTCTGCTATCACGTGCTGGAGGTGGTATAGGTGTCCTAAAAATAGATAGATAGAAATAAATAAAAATATGTGCTATAATATCATTAAAAAAAATTATGAAAAAAAACATACCTATGAGCAGATAGCTCTCTTCCTGCATGTGGATCCGCAGAAGAGCCCTCGTCTGATCGCGTAAGCATCTGGATCGTATAATCCAGCTCCTCATCGGACATGTCTGCGTAGTCCCGCATTATGGCCCCTAGAGTATCTGACGGAACTCTTGCTCTCATAAGACTTTTTATGAGAGTGAGTTTCGCCTTTCTCTCTTTACTGGGATCCATAATACCTAACATATAAAACAAAATGGTTAGAAATCAATATATATATACGTGTATGTGTGTGTATGCATGTGTATGTGTGTGCATGCATGTGTATGTGTGTGTATGCATCTGTGTGTATGTGTGTAGGTATATGTGTGTGTTGTCTATGTGTATGTGTGTGTGTCTATGAGTGTGTATGTGTTTATGTATATGTATGTATCTACGTGTGTGTATGTATCTATGTGTGTATGTGTATGCATGTATGTATGCATGTGTGTGTATGCATATGTATGTGTGTGTATGCATCATTATGTGTGTCTATGTATGCATTTGTACGTGTGTATGCATCATTGCATGTGCATGTGTCTATGTGTGTATGTGTGTGTATATGTGTGTGTCTATGTGTATGTGTGTGTGTTTATGAGTGTGTATGTGTTTATATGTATGTATGTATCTATGTGTGTCTATGTGTCTAAGTGTGTATGTGTATGCATGTATGTATGCATATGTATGTGTATGCATATGTATGTGTGTGTATGCATTATTATGTGTGTCTATGTATGCATGTGTATGTGTGTATGCATCATTACGTGTGTATGTATCTATGTGTGTATGTGTGTGTGTATATGTGTTTGTATGTGTGTATGCATGTGTGTGTGTATGCATGTGTATGTGTATATGTGTATATGTGTATATGTGTGTGTATATGTGTGTATGCATGTGTGTGTGTATATGTGTGTATATGTTTGTATGCATGTGTGTGTATGCATATGTATGTGTGTGTATGCATTATTATGTGTGTCTATGTATGCATGTGTATGTGTGTATGCATCATTACGTGTGCATGTGTCTATGTGTGTATGTGTGTGTATATGTGTGTGTGTCTATGTGTATGTGTGTGTGTCTATGAGTGTGTATGTATGTATCTATGTGTGTGTATGTGTATGCATGTATGTATGCATATGTGTGTGTATGCATATGTATGTGTGTGTATGCATAATTATGTGTGTATGTGTCTATGTGTGTATGTGTGTGTGTATACATTATGACAGTGTATGTAAGCATGTGCATTATGTATGCATATAAGTATGTATGTATGCATATGCATATGCATTATGTATGCATATGCATATGTATGCATATGCATATGCATTATGTATGCATATGCATATGCATTATGTATGCATATGCATATGCATTATGTATGCATATGCATTATGTATGCATATGCATATGCATTATGTATGCATATGCATATGCATTATGTATGCATATGCATTATGTATGCATATGCATATGCATGTGTATGCATATGCATGTGTATGCATATGCATGTAAGTATGTATGTATGCATATGTGTGTGTATGCATATGCATGTAAGTATGTATGTATGCATATGCATATGCAATATGTATGCATGTATGTATATGTGTGTGAATGTGTGTGAATGTGTGTGTGAATGTGTGTGTACATGTGTCTGTATGTGTGTATGCATGTGTATGTGTGTGTATGCATCATTATGTGTGTATGTGTGTGTACATGTCTGTATGTGTGTATGCATGTGTATGTGTTTGTATGCATCATTATGTGTGTATGTGTGTGTATGTGTGTGTGTCTATGTGTATGTGTGTATGTGTGTGTGTCTATGTGTATGTGTGTATGCATGTGTATGTGTGTATGTGTCTATGTGTGCATGTGTGTGTATATACTATATGTGTGTGTGTCTATGTGTATGTGTGTGTACCTATGAGTGTGTATGTGTGTGTACCTATGAGTGTGTATGTGTGTGTATGTCTCTCTATGTGTGTGTGTATGCATATGTGTGTGTATATGTGTGTCTATGTGTGTATGCATGTGTATGTGTGTGGATGCATCATTATGTGTGTATGTGTCTGTGAGTGTATATGTGTGTGTATGTGTGTGAGCGTCTATGTGTGTGTATGTGTGTGCGCGTCTATGTGTATGTGTGTCTGTGTGTGTATGTGTGTGTATCTATGAGTATGTATGTGTTCATGTGTGTGTATGTGTCTATGTGTGTATGTATCTGTGTGTGTATGTATCTATGCATGTGCATTATGTATGCATGTAAGTATGTATGTACATTATATGCATATGCATATGCATTATGTATGCAAATGTATGCATGTATGTGTTTATGTGTGTATGTCTCTCTATGTGTGTCACGTGTGTATGCATATATGTGTGTGTATGTGTGTGTATATGTGTCTGTATGTGTGTATGCATGTGTATGTGTGTGTATGCATGTGTATGTGTGTATGTGTCTATGTGTGCATGTGTGTGTATATACTATATGTGTGTGTGTCTATGTGTATGTGTGTGTACCTATGAGTGTGTATGTGTTTATGTGTGTATGTGTCTATGTGTGTGTATGTGTTTATGTGTGTATGTGTATGCATGTATGTGTATGTGTGTGTATGTCTCTCTATGTGTGTGTGTGTATGCATATGTGTGTGTGTGTGTATATGTGTGTCTATGTGTGTATGCATGTGTATGTGTGTGGATGCATCATTATGTGTGTATGTGTCTGTGAGTGTATATGTGTGTGTATGTGTGTGAGCGTCTATGTGTGTGTATGTGTGTGCGCGTCTTGTGTATGTGTGTCTATGTGTGTATTTGTGTGTATGTGTGTGTGTGTCTGCGTATGTGTGTGTGTGTCTATGCGTGTATATGTGTGTGTGTGAGTGTGTGTGTGCGCATACCTTGTGTATGTCTCGCTTCTCTCTCTCCCTCTCGCGCGCTGTATGTCTCTCTCTCTCTCTCTCGGTCTGTATTCTTCCTCGCGTTCAAGGCCCGGCACAAATGTGCCGGGAGAATTGAATTTTTTTTTTTACATTCCAGAGCGTCGCATATGCGACGCTCTGCAGTTTGCCATCGTCGGTAAGTGCGTCGCTAACCTGCGACGCTACTAGCGACGCTTCTGATTTAGCGTCGCTTATGCGATGCTATCGTCGCTTATGCGACGATGCTCGGCCAAAAAAAAAAATCCGAAATTTTTACCGTCGCTTATGCGGCACTTTCGTCGCATAAGCGACGGTTTTCGTTTTTTTCCCGATTCGGGGGCGTCGCTACGCCCCCCTTTTTCTTGTAGTGCTTGTTGGAAAAACTCTTTAGTCCAATTGTAGTGGTCAAAGGATCTCTAAAAGTATGTTTACAATATTGGAGAAATAACAAGAACATCAAAAAAGTGTCTACTTGAGTGTACTTGGGAGGTCACATTACGCTTCTTGTTGCATAGGGACTTGTCGAATCTCCCAAAAGTGGTATCAAATCATCTTCAAGTGATTGGATGGCATCCATTACAAAGCAAATGATCTATTTGAGTTGTTTTTTCAAAGGTCTCCTCACCAAAGGAAGCTGAACAGAGATTTTCATCAAGGGGGTGCACTCGATCCTCATTAAGTGAAGCATACTTGGAGGCTGAGTTCAACACTCAAATCGAGAAACTTGACAAAGGAAACTATCAGCCTTGGAATTTTAGGATGTCAAACTACCTCGTGGGCAAGGGCCTTTGGGGCTTGATCAGTGGGACTGATCCAAGACCTAGGTTGGGGGATAATCTAACCAATAACTAGATGAGAGCATTTAGGGAATGGAATGAGTGTGACAAAAGAGTAATTTTTATTCTTTCACAACACATTAGCAACAGTATGATAGGACACATTCAAGACCTAGAATCAAGTATTAGAGTTTTGGAAACCTTGGAGAGGCTCTACTCTACTAAGGCAAGGAAGATTCAACTCAAAAATGAGTTGAACAATCTAAAGATGGCCTCAAGGAGTAGCATCAATGACTTCATTCTCAAAGTCAATGAGCTTTTGGATGCATTGGGATCTATTGGTAGCCACATAGATGATGATGATCTAGTGGCTTATACCCTCAATGGTTTGATAGATGATGAACCATTCACCACTTCAATTTATATAAGGGCCAAAATTTGAGATTTTCATCAACTAGTTTCTCTTATGGTAATCCAAGAAATGAATATAAATGGAGGCTTATTAAAGGGCATGGATTCCCAAGTGTTTTATGCAGGAAACTCAAGGGGCAAGGGATGAAGAGGAAACCAAAGCGGGGGAAGAGGAAAATATGGAGGAAGACAAAGCAATCAAGGACATGACCAAGAGGCCTCTTCATATATAGGAAGAGGAAGGAGAAGAGGAAGAGGAGGAAGACATCAACAATCAAGAAGCCAAGATGGTGAAGGATTACATATGTGGATGACATGGAACTTATGCGAGGGATTGCTACCAAGTGAGCAACCAAAGGAGTTACAAACAAGGCACAACATTCAAAGCGCAAGGTAACTATGTGTCAACTAGCTCTGAGAGTGAAAATCTTCATATGATGCATATTTATGGAAGCTCAAGAATGTAGATACTAGATGGTGATGCATATGTATGGAAGCTCAAACAATGTAGATATTAGATGGTCTATTGATAGAAGTTGTAGCAACCATATGAGTTGCAACCAAACTTTCTTCACTAATCTACATGCTCCAAGTGGTAAAGGGTATGAGGAAATAGGGGATGATATAGCCCATGATATCACACACATATGTGATGTGGCTTTGGATTACAAATAGTAAGGAAGGTGTCTCAAAGATGTGCTTCATGTAACTACAATCACGAAGAACTCGGTATCTATTGGACAAATGGTGGATAGAGGTTACGAAGTGAGATTCAACAAAGGAGAATGCTTTTTGGAGAACCCCAAACAAGGCTACAAGATAGTTTCAAGAGGAAAGAAGCAAGGAAGATTGTTCACGATAGAGGTTTCACGTCATGTATCCTTTACTTTTGGCAATAAGGAGATTTAGAGTTGGACCTATGGCACAAAAGAATTAGCCACATCAACATTCAAAGGATGAAGGAGATGCAACAAAAGAGGCTAGTAGAAGTTATACCAAGTTTTCAAGGTCAAGGAATGAAGAACTTATGTGAAGCTTGTCGTATGGGTAAGTAATCGAGACTTTCCTTTAAGAAGAGTGGATACATCAGTCAACATCCACTTGAATTGGTTCACACGGATATATGGGGACCAATCAAGGAGAAATCCCTTGGAGAGAATATGTATTTTTTGACATTTATTTATGATTGTACTCTTATGGTTTGGATCTATTTCATAAAGCAACAATCAAATGTGTTTCAATGCTTTAAAGTGTTGAAAGATATTGTTGAGAAGGAGACATGTAACCAAATAAAGAAGCTAAGTTCCAATGGAGGGGGCGAGTACTTCTCAAATGAATTTTTTGATTTTCTTTGGGATCACGTCATCAAAATACAAGTAAATGTAGGTACAGATCTCAACAAAATGGGGTCGTAGAAAGGAAGAATAAGTACATTGTAGAGATAGCTAGGGAAATGTTGAATGAAATGAATATGCTCTTTTTGGAGTGATGCAGCCAATATAGATGTATACCTCATGAATAGGGCTCCAACTTCAAGAATACACACTTCAACACCTTATCAAGCTTGGTATGGTAAGAGGCCAAACCTCTCCCACCTCAAAATATTTGTTTGTACATGCTATGTTCATGTTCCTAGTGATCTAAGACACTAGTTGCATGCTAAGTCGGAAAAGTGTGTCTTCATTGAATATGAAAATGATTAAATTTTTTTTAGGTGCTTAAATTCTAATACAAAGGAGCTCAAAGTTTCAAGAGATTTACTTTTGAAGAGATACATCCATGGTACAAGAAGGTAGAGTATTTGCAGGAACATGAAGATGATGGATCTAGGCATGAAGAAGCTCAAAGTCAAACAAGTATTGAGCTAAGTGGTCATCAAAGCATAAGTTTAGAGGATGAAGATCAGATTTCATCACCTTGGAAAGGAGGAGCAAGAAGAAATTCAGCATCAAGTCATTCAACAATAGGGAAAGCAAAGCTTCTGGAGCTAGACGAAGATAGAGTTGAAGTGGGAGCTGAAGATCATGGAGAACCTTCACATGTACCGAAGCATAAGCCAAGGAATACAAGGTTCATACCTCCAAAATGTGAAGAGAGGAAGTCCTTAAGGCCAAGGTATCCACAAGATAGGCTCACATATGATTCATTTATGGCAAATCCTAAACCCTAAACCCTAAACCCTAAACCCCACGTGAGAGTAGCAGAAGGGCATCAATCGATGAGCCACAAGCTATCTTCAAGTATCATGGACTTAGAGCAATTATGAGAGACTAGATTGAGAGAAACAACATGTATATACGTGGAAGGCTTATTTTAATGTGCATTTGAAAGATGATGGATTGAAACCTGGTAATTTAGTATTGATGTACACTTTGAAACAATATGCTTGTAAGTTAGAAAAATACAGTTATGAATCTATGATTATCAATCGGCTTTGGACAAATGATGCAATGCAATTAGCCACTTTAGAAGGAGATGTAATGCCGAATTACATTAGTGGATGCAGCATCAAGCTTTATCAAGAGCCAATGATTGAAGAAATGCTTAACTCACTCCACCTAGCTAAGAAGCATAAAGATGAGGAGAAAAGAATTCGAGAAGAATCTCAGGCTAAAGCAACTCCCTTTCAGATGGTATTTGGCTAGAATGTGATGCCACCATTAGATTCATTGATACCCATGTTGAGAGTAGCAGAAGGGCATCAATGGATGGGCCACAAGCTATCTTCAAGTATCATGGACTTAGAGCAATTACAAGAGACTAGATTGAGAGAAGCAACATGCATATATGCGGAAGGCTTATTTTAATGTGCATGTGAAAGATAAAGGATTGAAAGCTAGCAATTCAATATTGATGTAAACTTTGAAACAATATGCTCGTAAGTTAGAAAAATGCGGTTATGGATCTATGATTATCAATCGGCTATGGACAAATGATGCGATGCAATTAGCCACTTTAGATGGAGATGTAATTCCAAATTACATTAGTGGATGTAGAGTCAAGCTTTATCAAGAGCCAATGATTGAAGAAATGCTTAACTCACTCCACCTAGCTAAGAATCGTAAAAATGAGGAGAAAAAAAGTCACAAAGAATCTCAGGCTAAATCTCTATAGTGCATTAAATATGTGAAGAAAAAAGAGCTTACGTTAGTATAGGAATGCTAGGTGAAGGGCTTCATCTTGTCAATGTCAACTTCCACTCAAACGCCCCAAGATATCACATGGCAATGTGCTAAACAAAGAAGAAATACCTCTCCTAGCATAGTGGATAAATGACCATTCATTTCTATTGAGCTAGTTCATGGCACTACAATCAAGACGATCAAGGCCTTGATTGACTAAGGAGCTGCCACAAGTGTCATTAGGTATTCTTGCTGTCAAGAAATGAACCTACGAATGAGTCCAATTGAGGCTTACCTCATAGGATTAAGAGGTGTGGAATCCCCTTGCATTGGTGAGGTGGAAGTTCTAATCCTCATACAAGATATCCCCTTGACAGTAAAGCTCTTTGTTTTCCATGATAAAGACCTTACAAAACCTTTGATACAGGGTCAAGAATAGATATATGACATGTAGTCGACTTGAATCTTCAAAGATTTCTTCTTCCATTTTGGGTTATAAGCAACGTATTACTATGGAGTTACAAAATCTTGAGACCTCTGAAGACACTTGGATCTTCTACCTCTCTATCTACCATAAAGTTGGAGTCTCTCAAGCTTTTGGGAGATAAATCTACAATAGAGTTGAAGAGTCTCGGGTCTTCTAGTTCTCTATCTAGTATAAAGTTGGGGTTTCTCAACTTAACTCAAGCCAAATCTATTCCATGCCTCCAATCAATGCAAACCTCTCCCTCACCCTAACTATCTCCCCTAGATCCACACCCCATGATTCTACCTATTTGCATCTGCATTCCACGACCAACTTCTTTAGAAGGCGAAGGTGAAATTTAAATAGAACGACGAACATGAGAAACCACTATGGAACAAATTGAAACAGTTACATCACTGAAGATTTTGCCACCTTCTTGTTTTTGATAGTATCACTGAAGATTTTGCCACCTCCTTAGATTTCAACATTCCAGGTCCCATTCACACTAGATTTCAATTTTTAGACACTCATTACATCTCGTGGGAGTATGAATGACCTAGTTACCCAGGTTCACAAATTGACCATGAAGAAGGGAAGATACGCATTGGCCAAGAAGAAGATGAAAGGCCCTTGATCATTGAAGAGAAAGAAAAATGAACATATCACCTAGATCAACTAGATGAAGGCAGGAACACTGAAGAAGACTATGACATAGACAGATCTGCCTACACTATAACATCGCAATGTATGTATGCCACCATGCAAGTAGTATGCAATCGTCAAGAGTTGAATGAGGAGCGAAGTCATGCCATATTACAACAAGGTCTCAACAAAAACGGATTTGATGAGCCTTTTATTGAAATAATCCACACTCTCACACATGCAAATAGAGTATTAGAAGCATTAAATTTTAAGTTTAACCAACCACCAACATGATATGATGCTTGTAGAGTGCACCTTCAACTTAAACAAGGCAAACCCATTCAAGTTCAAGTACCCCCCGGATCCATCCAGATGCTCAATGCTTCAAGGACACACACCTCTATTGATTCCACCGATTGATGCCTCTTCATTGAGTGGCCCACCCATTTCACCTGTCACCACCATCACCTAACTCTCGTAGGATTTCCAACCAATTTTTGGGATGCTACCACAAACCTCATCTTGCTACCATGTACCCATTGTATCCCCATCTTGCTCACTGCCTCACATGTCTACTAACACTAAAGAACACTTTCTCATAGCCTCTATGACAACCACCATTGCATCAACTACGCTTACCACAACCTCTTCAGTGCCACCTGCAATCGCTTCATTTCCACCACCTATCAACCAACATTAGCTCCATTCCCCCTCACTCTACCCCCTTCCCCTCTACTGTTTCCCCTGATTTTCTCTTCAATACTCGACCCACCATCTACATGCATTAAATTTTGGGAAAATATCTTTTCATACGAGATCCCCCTAAGTACCTTCTTTAGATTGAATACTATCCAACCTTTCCATGTTTCATCTACATTTTTTTCTAGTTTCACAAGTACACCACCGTGCACTGCACGCACAATACCAATTTTTACAATCCCCATGACACACACAAATGCATCTGACACAATGGAAATATCACCACCAATAACACCACAACCATACCTTCACACACAACCTTGAACCCCTCTCCATAAACCATGCTGTAGCTCAATGATGAGTAGCACCTCCTTTAATGTCAATCCGGGAAGACGTGAGGATGGTATGAAGACCTCGAGCAAGTGGTGGCACAAGTGCGTGAGTGAGAAGCACACTAGCATGCACACACATACACACACACGCGCACACACGGCAAGACAAAGAGCGAGAATCAATGAAGCTTTTAGATTACTTTCAAAATGCTCTTACAAGTTCGTTTCAATTACAATCTAACCTCAAAAATGAGCTCTCTAGCTCTTTTTATAGTTTTTGACTAGCTTTTGGCCCTGTCCAGACCTAGTGTCCGGCCTAGTTAAAAATTAGGTTCCAGGGCCAATTTGAGGGCTCAAACGGAGTCTAAAAAATACGAAAATTGATATGTAGGTACTTCTAAGGCTCCTCAAGCTCAAGGACTCCTTGGCTTGCACAAAATGGAGCTACAAAAATATGAAATGGTATTTACAATGGTTGTTAGTGATAAGAATCACTGTTAAAAGATGTAGATTGGAAAAATTGAAGGGCCTATCTGCCAGATTTGCGTCGACTGCTTTGTCTACTTACTCCTTCACCTTGTTCTGACTCTCTCCGTTGGCTTCCTTGTCTCGTCAATCCTTGGGTTCCCTGGCTTCCTTGTCTAGTCAGTCCTTGGGTGCCCATACTGCTCTCAACACCCCCCCCCTCTCTCGCGTCTGTCGTCCCTGACAGACCCTTGTTGCTGGGGGTGTTGGATGTAATATTCCACAACCTGAGTGGCAAGCTGATGTTCTTGTAAGCGTAGTCCTCTGGCCAAATCTGTCATCATACGATCCCAATCGATTGGTCCTGGAACATCCGGATGTGGCAGACGTAACTGATCTGCATGGATCGCTTGTTCTACTGCGAATAGATGTAGCAAATGTGTGGGTCTGGGAATGAAAATTTCGGAATTGTATTCCCAGAAGCCCGTAGAGAACATTTCCTCAAATGTTTGCTTGAAGCATGCGGGCAAGTACTTGATTCGTGCATGCCAAGAAAAGATAACAGTGATCGAGGGGGTTTGGCTCATGTCGTAGACTAAATCCTTGTTGCCTTGAGCGAATCCAGGAGCGGAGATGTATGGAGCTTGGACATTCCGAAAGGTTTTGAAGACAATGGTCATGAGCTCAAATATCTTCATACACATTTTCGCTGCTATATCAGGTACATTATTTAGGCGTGCAGACCAGTGCCGAATGGTTGATATCATGTAGGCTACGGTTGGAGGTCCTCGAGGTGGAGCAAAATACGGGTAGTTAACCCAAGCGGAGCACTCTTTATTGTTGCGTACCTTGATTGCAAATGCTTGCCAGGATCTGCGACGTACCACTGGACAATAGCATGGATTATACTTGATGTAGAGTGGCATGGTAGCCCAGGTACTCATCATCTCTGGGTAATCGGTGAGTAAACGTGCACGCCAATTAGGTTGGAAAATCAAGCCAGCACGTGCATCGGTCGGTAAATCCCCTATCTCAAATTGAGTAGCGAATGTGGGCTCCTTCCCTGTATGTCTTTTGACTTCTGCATTATAATCATGTAGTAAGACAAAATAAGGCATGTATTGCGATTCTGATGTTGTGATTAACCGTTGATGGGATAATTGTTGAAAGTAGGAAGACCGAAGGACCGTTTCTTCCAGATTCGTGAGAGATTGCATTTGCACGGCCACACGATCATCATGTGTCTTACCCACTTTCTCGACCCTTCTGACCCAATCTGGAACTTGAATTTCTAACGTGTCTTGTCCTTCTTCTGTAGTTCGACCACCAGGCGTCGGCATAGGCTCGTAGGGCTCTTCGTAGCTGTCCTCGACGGGGATTTCCACTACTGTTTCAGGTTCTGGTTCTTCAATGGGCGAGGGTGGTCGTTCATATGGTAGGAGGCGTGCTTGGAGTTCTGCCACCTGTTTCCGAAGGGTCTCCATTTCTTCTGTAGATTGTTGCAAGATTACCGGCTCCTGTTGAGCAGTATGTACACTGGCTAACTGTTTCTTTAGATCGGCACATTCAGTCTCTAGTTTTTCATATGACTCCAGGAAATTTGCATGCTCCTCAAGTAGGATGCGGATGTCTTCTGATGGAACTGCTCTATATCTGGTAGGGCTAATGGTTGCTCCTACGGTTCCTTCCATAGCCGCTTCAAAGTTGTCTTGATTTTGTTGTTGAAGTCGTTTGTTCTCCTCTAGTGCTGCGGCCATATGCTTCCTTAATAGCCCAATGTTGCGTCTGAGTGTGGCATTAGATATCATTTGCGCTTGAAGCACTGTTTCTAGCTCCTTGACTGCTTGGTCATCTACAGTTGATGCCTTTGATTCCAATTCGGAGTGAGCCTGCTGTAGTGTGGTATGCTCGTCTAGGAGCGTCAGGTAGTCAGCCTCAAGAGTGGTGACTCTAGCTTGGAGACATTGAGATTCTGCCTGGAGGGTAGCATTGCGTTCTTCTAATTGATGGAAGTCTTGTTGTAGCTGATGTGCACACTGAAGTAATGTGTCGAACGTACTATTTACATTATGAGATGCAAGGGAAATAGTTTGAAATGCAGAGGAGGTGGGATTGGGTAGGGGTGTAGTGAATGCTGTGTGTGCCACTGATGTGAGTGGTGAGGTGGGGGGCAAGGGAGGGGAAGGTGGGGAAATCGTGGGGAGAGGTGCTGTGGTTGGTGAAATGTCCATTGGGTCAGACAAGGTGGTGTGTGCAGGGGCTACCATATAGGTGGGTATGGTAGGTGAAGTGAGTGTGGTGTCCGTGTAAATTGATGTCGTTGCGAACATCGGAGGAAGGTGCCTTTGAAACATGGGAGAGCGGAAGAACTGCTCCACAAAGGACGGGTATTGGGGTGGTGAGGTCCGGTTGAAAGAGGTGTAGGGGCCAGCTGGGAAGTGAGGGTTATGGAATGGAGGTACTCGTATTGGGGGATAGGTCGGGAAACACAGGGTTCCTTCCGTGGGCGCTGGGTTTCCAACTACGCTGGTAATTATGGGATGGCCAGTCATGGGTTCAGCGGATAGATGGGACGAAGTGTACAAGGGATTGGTGACGAAGGAGAAGAGGGTGTCTTGTGAGGTGGGTTCTCGAAATGAGAATGATTTGAATGAGGATGGATTATAAGTGGAGGTAGAGGTGATGACTGTCGTTTCTTCCAAGGTGGGAGGTGGTGGCGGGGGCGGAGAAGGTGGTGATGGAGGATGCTGGGGTGAGATGGGTGATGTCTGAACGAAGGTTTCAGCGGAGAGGTCAGTGGTGGTTATGGGGGTGGCTGTGGTCTCAATGGGTACTTCCGGTTCTGTGACGGGTATCCTGATAGTCTTACCTGCTCGTGGTAATGTGTCCACTCTGCGTTTGTCATACCTTACGGACTGGCGGACTGCGGTGTGGACAGCCTCTGGAACTCCTAAGGAGTCTGACACTAATTTGAGGGTGTCAATGAAATGTTGGTCCACTCCTTCATCTGATAGCATTTCTTGCATCAAAGCTTGACCTGATACCAGAGAGAGCTGATGCCTTTCTTGTACTGCTTTGATAGTGTCGTATAGCCTTCGTAGTTGAGCTGTATATGCAGGTGCACCTACAAGTTCTGGCACTTCTTGTTGCTCCTCTTGTTGCTCTTGATCATACTCCTCCTCCTCATCCTCCTGTTCTTCATCTCCGTCATCTTCTCCCTCCACTTCAACAGGTGTGACATGTGCTTGGGAGGTTGTGGCCTGCGTTTGTGCATTTTCCGCTTGTTGTGCCTCTTCTGTCTCCAGCTCTACATCTTGTAATAGTTGTTCGAAGTCTTCATTAGTGAGTTCTTCCAAAGCAGCACCACTAGGAAATTCGAGATCCGTTGGGATGGGAGGAAATATCAAAGTGGAACCATCGGTGCTGCGTCTTGGAAGTCGGAGTGTGAATGGTCGGACTCTTCGGGGTGGCGGGGTGACTTCTGGTGTTAGGGTCGCTCCACGTGGCTGAGCACATGGGACTTGGACCGTGCCTCTCATCTTCTTAGAAGGGGGTCCAGTGGATGTCCTGCCTCGAAACTGCTCTACCCGATTCCACATCAGGGCTCGTTGGATTGGGATGTCATAGGCCAAACACCTATAGATGATTCTTGTCAGAGCACAGCAACCATATAAAACCTGTTTCCGCGGCCAGCGTTTGTGAGCTAAGTGTATCTGATCAATTATCCAGTGGGGTAGGTTGATGGTGAGGCTCTGTGTCTCTGCCAGATACAGGCTAAACCAAATCTTTTTGTGCGGCATGGTGAATCTATCCTGCGCCGGGAAAGCAAAGTGTTGCATGCACATGCGAAGGTGTATTGCAATATTAGGCGTCATGGATACCATGTCTTTGAGTTTGGTGAGACTTCGATTCTTCATGTAGTCCGGTACTAGGGTTTCCTTCTCTGTAGGAATATGCATGCCGCGCATATCCAGAGCTTCTCTCACCAAATTGTTTGATAGCCTAAACCTCTTGAGCTCATTCCCCTTTGTTAGAGATGGAATCACAAATGAGCTTGCACCTTTTGGGTTCGGATTTGGAGTCAAGGTGTTGATGAGATAGTAGCATCGCATGAAGTCAGGTTTTGGGAGTCGGGCACTGAAATAGGCACTCAATCCTGCTTTTTCCCATATCGGACGTAGACCTTCCGCATTTTGTAACTTCTCAAATTCTCTTGTAAAGAAATGGTATCTGCCTTGCTTTCCATTGTAGTCCAACTCTGATTCCCATAGATACGTTCCTTCCCCCAAAGGTCCTGCTACTTCGGTAAACCAATGTGAAGTCTTTCCCACGGGCATGGTGTGGCCACGCGGAGGGTCCGCAATAGGTATGATTTTGACGGCCTGCAACTCTTCTGGTCTTTCGACTGTCTCAGGCAAAACGGGTAGACTGTCCAAGTCCACCACTTGCGGGTTTGTTTCTGTGTGAGAGCTAGTTCCTGCGGCCTCCGCCATGTTGAAAATGTCGTAGCTGATTCTGTGAGAATATATGAATAAACGTTAACATTGCAATGGACACAAAAATGACATGGTGTCCCTTGTTACAATATTAACTTAAAGTTCTGGAGTGGTTAGGAGTTAATAAGTGCTCGGTGCTGGTGTGTGTAGTTAGGAGTTAGGTAGACCTAAGAGCTAAGCGAAATGATGTGAATTAAGAGTGAAGCGGTTAGTAGGTGGTTATGGATTTACAATAGGGTCAGGGGGTTTGTTACAAATCTTGGGCTGCCAAATGCAGTGGATGGGTTTTACTCGTGGTTCCGTAGAGATTCTCGAGAGCTTGATAGGTGTGTCAGCCTTAACCTGAGGCCTTTTAGGGGCCCATTTACAACTGATTCTGTTCGTGTTCATGTGCCTTGGTGTTGAAAATGAGTGGATGTAGGCTGTGCGAGTGAATGGATCATGCTGTGTAGGGTGTGTTCTCGGTGTAGCTATCTGAGCCCGCAAACAAGCCTTAGGCACCCAAATTTGTCTTGATTGTGGGCGAGCCTTCATCGACTTTTTGGGCACCCAAAGAGATTTCACGTGAGCCGAAGAATTTCCGGGAGACCTCTTATTAGTGACGTGTTGATGGTTATTAATAAGAGGCTTCGCCCGTGCTGTTGGCGTGGGTGCAACCGGGTGTTCGCCTTTTCGCACCCACACTTGGTTCACTTGTTGAGACATTCTGCTGCGCAGGTTCTTTTGATGTCCGGCAGAGGTAGTACTCTGCTTCTTCTGCCTTTGCTCCACCTTTGGTTGTTGCCTCCTTCTGGCCTTTGGAAAAGAAGGGAGTTCCGTTGCATCCCTGACTCCTTTTTGCCAAATATCATTCCTCTGCAACACAGGGTTTTGAACAAGAATAGCATGGTCATCTTCATGTGTACCCCTGGAGGGACCAGGAGTCTGTGCCTTTCCTAGTTCCTTGAGTGCTCCTTTATCCAACTCTATTGTAATTCGACTATGATTGACCCATACCTGAAGAAGTCCACTTCGTAGGTTTAAGTTGACTGCTTGGTCATAGATCCAGTCTTGACCCAAGACAAGAGGTTCAGTGAGATCCTCATCTTGACACACTAGTGCTTTAACTGTCATTGCCACATCATGAATGTAGAGGGGAAGTTCCACCTCGCCCATGCAAGGGGTTTCCACGCCTCCCACTCCTATGAGATATGCTTCCACAGGAGTGACAGTTAACTGTAACTCTTGACAGTAAGACACTCTAACAGCACTAGTGGCTGCACCTGAGTCAATCAAGGCTTTTACAGTCCTTGCACTCTTTTCCTGTCCTATATCTAGGGTTACGAAAGGACGTCGATCAGTTATCCTAGGTGAGCTGGTTCCTGCGACTTCACACATTGCCATATGATATCCTTGATCTGCATAGTCATTTGTCCTAGGCTGCTCTCTACCTTGCCTCCGTAATTTCATCCTTCTGATGCGTTCTAAAGCTTCTGCTTGAGCTTCTTCTCTAATTCGCTTCTCTTCCTCTTTGCGTTTCTTAGCAGTGTTGAGTCGGTTGAGCATTTCCTCCGTGAGGGGTTCCTGATACAACTTGACTCTGCATCCGCTAATATAGTTAGGGAGAACATCGCCCTCTAATGTGGCTAATTGTACTGCTCCACTCGTGGAGATCCTATTGATAATCATAGGTCCGTAGCCTCTCTTTTCTAGCTTCCTCGTGTGTTGTTTCAGTGTATAGACTAGGACTAGATCTCCGGCTTTCAAGCCTTTATCCCTCACATGGGCATCGAAGTATGCCTTCTGCCTCTTTTTAGCTGCATATATTCCAGCAGCAGCTCTCAGTCTTGTTTCTCCTAATCGTTCAAGGTCAAAAATTCTAGAGGAAAGCTCATGACCTGTCCATTCATGCTCTTGTGCTACTCTCAATGTAGGAATCAGGAAGTCCAAAGGTAGCACAGCGTTTTGGCCGAATACCATCTGAAAAGGGGTGGCTTGGAGTACCGTTTTGTAGGCAACTCGGTATGCCCAAACAACATGGTGCAGCTGTTTGTCCCAATCAGAGCGTTTTGTGTTCACCAATTTTGTCAGTACATTGCATAAAATCTTATTAGTGCTCTCAGCTTGTCCATTAGCTTGAGGGTGATAAGGGGCAGACTTCTTGTGTATTACCAAGAATTCTTGGAGCAGATTTTCAATCACTTCGTTCAAGAAATGAGTGCCTCTATCGCTTACAAGCTCTATAGGTAGCCCATATCTCGTGAATACATTCTCAAACAAGAATTTGGCAGTTGTTTGAGCATCGTTCTTGGTTGTAGCTTTTACCTCTACCCACTTGGTGAGATAATCTGTTGCCACAATGATGTATTCCGCATGAGAACCCTTAGCTGGGGGATTAATAGGACCTACGAAGTCTATTCCCCACTTAGAGAATGCACGTCCACCCATCATAGGTTTCAGTGGCATCTCATCTTTGCGTATAGGATACTGAGTCCTCTGACAGACATCACACCGTTTCACATAGGTATGTGCATCCATGTGAAGTGTAGGCCACCAAAAGCCCGCAAATAGTATTGCCTTGATTACCCGATCTGGTCCAAAGTGTCCTCCTGCTACACCTTGGTGAGCAGTTTCTAAGATCTTAAGATACTCACTTTCATGGACACACAGTCTCAGGTAACCATCTTTACCGCGCTTATATAGATTATCACCTATGAGTGAATAATCTAGGGCTTCTTGTTCTAAACTCCTTTTCCTAGCTAGAGTCATGTCTGGGGGCAATGTGTTTGTCCGCAAGAATGATACTAGAGGTTCACTCCAATCTGGCACAACGGATACTTGATAGAGAGTGGCATGTTCCACAGGTGGTTTAGTGCAACAGATTGGGCATTCCTTGCACAACTTTTGGACATCCGCTTCCATAGTTGGCCAATGCACTCCGAATCTCTTTAGAGTCTGCAACGTTCGTTGTTTGGAATGGTGTTGCTCTAACGCACCTACATGTGCTAATTGCAACCATTTAGCGTACTCATCCTCTTCTACGCAACACGCCAAGATCCCTTGATCTGTGTGCTTGTACATGCTTCCTGCCATGATGTGGTACTTTTGGGCTTTTACAACCTCTCTATTCCGTGTGTTTACCACTGGATGGTTAGGCCCGTAGGTCAATACTGGTACTATTGGCTTGGCCCACTGCGGCACCACTTCCAAATTAAACAGGTAAGCATCAGGAAGGTCATCTGACACTCCTTGTGGGGCTTCTCCCGATGTGAGCCTAGAGAGATGATCGGCTCTCAAATGAGTCCTACCTTTCCTTACCACAACCTCAAAATCGTATTCCATTAGCAAGAGAAACCATCTCACTAATCTTCCTGTATTGCATGGCTTGTTTACAAGATATAACAATGCCTGATGATCAGTAAAAAATTTAAACTTATTTGCAAGCAAATAGTGTCTAAATTTCTTGACTGCATATACCATGCCTAATCCTTCTCGCTCTGTAGTGGTGTAATTCCGTTCAGCCGCATTCAATTGTCTACTGGCATAGGCAATTGGAAGATCCATGTTACCTTCACCAGTAGGTTGTGCGAGCACACATCCAATAGCATAATTGGATGCATCCACATGAACATGGAATGGCTTATTCCAATCTGGCGTGGTCAAGATTGGTGCTGAACATAATCTTCGTTTAAGCTCTTGGAAGGAATTCTCACATTCATCCGTCCACTCAAAGTTTGTCAGAAGTCCGTACATGGGCATTGCAATGACAGCATACATGTGTATAAATCGTCGATAATAACCACAATGCCCCATGAAAGCTTGTACTTCCTTGACATTCCTTGGCCTAGGTAGCTCTGCTATGGCTCTCACTTTCTCTTCGTCAGTAGATATGCCATTCTTTGACACTATGTGTCCTAGAATCTTGCCTTGCCTGACCATAAAAACGCACTTTTCTGGGTTCAGGCAGACTTGGTATTCTCTACATTTGTCAAAGATTTGTCTGAGTTCAGGAATATGGGTTTGTCTAACGTTGGAATGAGCACAAAGATCATCAACATAGACTTCTAAACTCTTCCTTAGGAACTCCTTAAACACATGGCACATCAGCCTCTGGAAGGTAGCTGGTGCGTTGGTAAGCCCAAATGGCATTACTCTAAAAGCAAAAATGCCCCATTCTGTGGCAAAGGCTGTCTTATGCTGATCCTCTGGAGCTATGGCTACTTGATTGTAGCCCGAAAATCCATCAAGGAAGCTGTACACTTCCTTGCCTGCCACTCTTTCTAAGAGATGCTCTGTGATGGGAAGCGGATAGTTATCTCGAATTGTGGCGGCATTAACCTTTTTCAAGTTAATGCACACACGCAGTTTGCCATTCTTCTTGGGCACCACTACGATGGGGGATACCCATTCAGTGTGCTCAATTTCATAGATAAATCCAGCTTCAACCAGTCTATCTATCTCTTCTTTGATCTTAGCGGCGTAATTATCGTTATATGTATAAGGCTTTTGCTTAGAGGGTTTAGCATCTGAGGTCATGGGAATAGTGTGTGAGCATATGTCCGGGTCAACCCCTTTCAAATCCTTGTAACTCCAAGCGAATACATCTCTGTATTCTCTTAGCAAGGCAATCAATTCATGCTCTTCTTCTTCTGTCAGATCATGGCCTATATACGTGCATCTCTCCTCTCCTTCTTCTATGGCCACTACTATTTTCTTGGTGGTTTCTTTGTTATCATAGGCCTCTCCTGATTGTGCTTCTCGTTTAGGCATTCTTATCATGACTCTCCTGTCATCTATCTCATACTTCTTAAAATTTTCTGGGACCTCAAACAAAGATTCTTCCTCCTCTGGTGAGACTTCTTTCTTCTTTCGTTTCTTTCCTTCTTCCTTCGGGGTCATATGTGTTGCTAATCTTACATCATTTGTAACCTCTCCATGCCTCTGGGGTTGAAATTCCACTTCATGGAAATATTCTTCATCTGATGCAAATGGTGGGTCCATAATGATTGACTCTAGATCGGAGTCACTTGCATCCTCAAATGCATCAGGGCTAGGTTCGCATTCTTCTAGAACTGCCTCTCCCATGATTGGCTCTATGGAGAAGACTGAAATATCATAGCCATCCTCATCACAGTGAGGTGTCCATTGTTCTTCGTTGATGGCTACGTCCATTGTTGCTAAGATTTCTGCCCAACCGTGAGGTTCAAATTCTTCGTCTGGAAAAACTACAGGTGCATAGGCTGGGTCTTGGATTGATCTATGGGTTTCTTTCGCACCTACCTCTCTGGCTTTCTCTCTCTTCTCTTCCTCTACTGCTACCTTGCACATCCATAAGTGAGTATCTTCATGCATCCATGAGGATCCAGACCCTATGGAATGCACGGATTCTGTATCATCTTTGGCTCTATGGATGGGATTCCACTGGATAGGAGGTACATCCCTATGAGAGTAATCTTTGAGATTGACTTTGGTCGTAACACCCAAGTGCTGCAGGTACAAAGAATTGGTTCCCCAATCCTGTACCACTTGCAACTGTCGCATAAATGGTCTTCCCAAAATCATCTCATAGGCATGATTTTTGCTGAAGTCACATATAGCAAAACTATGCTCAAACTCGACACCACAAGTGGTGAGAGTTATTCCTTCTAGCAATCCTAGGGGTCTCTCTATGTGACCATCGGCCATCTGCAATTTCATCCTCGTTGGCCTGAGTGCTGGCTTGCCCCAACGCTTCCAAAGGGAAGTAGTGGCAATTGCAACTCCTGCACCTGAGTCCAAAATTGCCTTAGTGGTGTAGTCCTGGTAGGTAATGGGAAGATAGGTGTTCCCTTCTTCACCTTCACACATATCTCCTATCTTATCCAAGGGAATTTCTGGCACTGTCCTATGGGATCCTACCCGGGAATGAGGTTTTGCAACTTCAATTACTCGACTGGCTGCACATTTCCGCGCGTTTAGTCTATTCTCAGGCAGTTCTTCCAAAGTGCAATCGCGTTGCATCTTGGTGTTCGTTACTGCCTCCGTGTTCCTTGGTATGACTGAGTCGTCATTCCTTACCATGACTGTGGGTGTTCTCATACATGTGGACTTTGCTTCCCATGGGCCTGTGAAGTGGGGTAGCTCCTGTATGGAATTAGACTCAAAGTCCAATCCCTCATGAGACTGAGTACTCTCATGTTCCCCGTAAATGGATGGGATGTCTTGTGGGAATTGGTCGTGTGCATCGTCCACAAGTTCAAATGGAGGGGCGACCTCACTTTCGTTATCCCATTTGTCTTCTTGAATCTCTCGTAGGAAGTCTGGTGCAAACCGATTCATAGAAGAAGAAGTGTCCGGCTCCGTAGAGTTAGGCACATAAGCAACCTGGGAAGGAGGGCTTATTCTCTCGTTGGCTCTTTCCTCGTTCTCATGGGTGGCTGGAGCACAAGCTTCCTGGGGAGGGTTACTCATTCTATTACTTTTCCGAACAGGCTCATACGCTCTCTGAGAAGGAATGTGGGTCACCTGTGGAGGTACATAAGCTTTCGGGGGAGGCTCATGTGACTTTTGGGGGGGAAGATAAGCTTCTTGAGGAGGCACATGGGCTTCCTGAAGAGGCTGGCTTATCCGTTCTCTTGCCCTTTCCTTTCTTTGAGGGGCAGGTTCCTTCTCTGATTGTGCAATTAACTTCTCTATTCTTTCCAGCAGTCCATCAAAGTGTAACTGCGTCTTAGCTGAACTAGAAATGTTAAATAGGCGGCTGGCCTCAAACATGGTCTGAGCCAATTCCACCATTTTGGCACAGATCTTAGTTCGTTCAAGCTCTAGCTCGGCTCTAGGGTAGCACTTTTCATGATCGGTTATGGTTGGCCCTTCTTGGATTCTGGCCTGATATGCTTTAAGCATCATGTTTAGGTTCTCGGGAGTGGGATCAGCTAGGACTGATCCTACTCTAGGGGGTGGTGGGATTTGATAAGGCAGTGGGGAAGGTGGTGGTACGGATGGAGGTGGGAATGGTGGAGGCGGGGTAATGTGAGAGGGAGTTGGAGCTGTGAGTTCAGTTATCCTCGCTTTGGTTTCTCTTATGCTTTCTTCAAGTTCGTTTATCTTTTTTGCCCATTGTCTTTTCATTCTTTCTCGACTATCTTTCCATGCTCTAGTTCTTTTCTTTGTTACGCTCTCGGTTTCACTCACCTCTGAGTTCTTTTCCTGGTTTACCCCTTGATTCTGCTGCAAGGCTTGAGCACGAGTGACTACCTGTACGGGAGCAGTGGAAGTGACACTTCCTGTGGAATCTACCACTAACCCAATAACGTTGATTGGAGTGATTTTTGGCATATTGTTAGGATTCTTAGGGCAATCTCGTAAGAGGTGTTCTTTTCCACAATCTTGGCAAAAGCCTTGGATCGTCACGGACTGATTTTGTGTAGGTGGAGGTAAGGGACAATCACGAACGAAGTGATCCCCCTGACATCGGTAGCATGGTCCTCTAGGAAGGGGTGGTCGTACCTGCCTAGGTTGAGGCCTAGGGTTGGGGTTTGCATACATGACATTCGTGTAATCTGACTCCCAACTAGGTTCACTTGGTTCTTCACTATAGTAGGATTCACCATGTTCTGGAGACTGCATGTAGTAAGCCTGGGGACTATCGACATGCGTAGAATCAAAGCTATGGTCACTCGGGTCACTTTCTGAGATCAATGGGGTTACTGGTACTATGGCCTTATTCAGGTTTTCTTCTGCCACAGCATACTTTACTGGAATCACGTTAGCGGGGTTTGGAGGCTGTTGAGCTAGCACCGGTTGGGGTCACTGTTGGGCCTGATATGGTTGCTGATAGGTTTGTTGGGGTCTAGCATATTGTGGTGGTGGATTTTGGTTCTGGTATCGGCCTGGTTGGTAGGGCTGCGGATAGGGTTGCCTAACTGCCTGCTTGTTGTATGGGCAATCTTGTGCGGTGTGATTGGTGTATCTCCGTTCTATGGTGCAGTACTGGCTACTAGGGTTTACTTGGGGTTGAGCCATAATAGGGCAGACATTCGCCATATGGTCACCACCGCATGTATAGCACCTTTTCACAGGAGCAAACCTTGGGATTTGTTTGCTAGTTACACCTAATTTCTGAGCTACTTTTTCGGCAAGTTCCTCAATTGATGTGGACTGCATGGAAGAGTGACTAGATGCACTATCTGAATCTTTGTAGATTTTGGAAAGCTCTAGTTCTTCCCCTAGGTTATCTTCAATGTCAATGCACATGCGTACACACTCTTCTATAGTCCTAGGGTCCTTCAGATACACATAGGATCTCAATTTCGTACTCAGCAATCCATCAAGGAATAAGGCTACTTGTTTAGCAGATGTGGGTAGCTCCGAAATAGGGCACCTTTCAAGATATTGTCTAAATCTTCTTCCTGCAAGTCTCACCGTCTCTTGAGGGGTTTGCTTGAAGCTGTGGATCAGTGAGGAGGTGTTGTGTCTTATGCCACTCTTGGAGAATTCAATAATAAATGCTTCTAGGAGTTGGTCTATGCTCCTGAACTGGCGCTCATCCAACGGCTGAAACCATGTAAGTGCTGTGTTCCTAAGGGTTAGACCGAAGGCGTTGTACTGCGTGAACAGATCTTCCACTTGTTCAGCTCTCAAGACTTGCTTGAACTCCGCCACATGATCATAGGGATCTCCTGTGCCGTCAAAGTAATTCTTCATGGACTTAACTAGCTGGGTGGGTCTCAAAGTTCTTGTGTGCTCTCTAGGTCTCGGCAGAGGGAATCCATCTACGTTTCTTTGGTTCCTGTGGGCTCTATGCATCTCAGGTTCTGCCCTATTCGTCTCTGTTCTCGTTCTTTCTCTGCCCATTGGGTTGGCAAAACTTACTTCCGGTCTATCTCTACTTCTGTCTCTTTGCGTACCATGAGCTTGGGAAGTTCCAGCCCCAGGGTGACCATAGGATACATTTGATCTTGGTTGGGGGAAAATGAATTCACCCTTCCAAGTGTAGGCATGCCTATCATTTTCTGTCACCACGAAGATCCGTTCTGAAGCCTGATCTAAATAGGTCACTCTGCCTGGGCTATCCGGATCCTTAAACTCATAGATCATGATATTTCCTATGTCTGTCGGCTGATTAGACTTATACCTCCAAAAGGCTTCATCAGTTTCTCGATTGAGGAGCAATTCTATGCTCTTGTTGTCTTGGGGGACCCATTCAGGCGTGATAATCCTAGTGAGAACTGATTTACCTCGAGGGGTTCTAGGTTCCGCACCCATGTTCCCTTGCTCCAGGTCACCTAAGTCCGCTTCTGAGATTACATTCCCAAAGTCATCGGTCCTATCAGGGTGACTAGTGACTACATATATAGTTCCTTCTTTGTCCAGGTATGCACCATTTTCAAACTTGACAGCTGGGTGCTCTAGTCCAATGGATTGATCAGGGTTTTTAATCTGGACCACAGATCTTCCTAAGCCGTCCTCATAGATGCTAGCACCTAATCGGTTGGTCCTAAGGTACTCCAGCTGCGTTTTGTAAGGGCCTTCTACCCTGTATAGGTAAGGCACTCCTGAACTTCCCGTAGGTCTGTCCATGCCTTGGGACATTTCTGACTCACTGGTCTCAGAGCTAGGGTAGTTTGAGCGGTGGCTCAACTGCTGGGCCCAAGACCTTGCAGTGTGATTGACACTAGCCTCTGAAGACCTAAGGCTTTGTCTCTCTCGTGCTAGGTGTCGTCCTGATCTAAGGTTCATATGCCTAACTGATTAGCCCAATTTTTTTCAGAGTACAACCTCGTTGCCGATTAATTGGTACCAGTCACTTGATTCTTTTTAGTTATTTTATCACGTTTGAGTTCTTGTCTGATATCACGTCGTCAGGAATGTTTGAATGTTGTTTCGCACTTGCAATTGATCGTTCCACGTTAGGTTCTTTTCCTTTATGTTATCGGCAGTACAGAGATTAAATTTTTAACTTGAACTTGAGTTTTTAGGTAGTCTTCAACTTGATAACTGCCTATCGTCGCTCTGACTTACTCCTACTTCTCGTCGTTCTTAGCCTAAGCTATGAATTGACAGAGGGGGTTAAAAGTGTCCAACCTTTTGTTTCTTGCTCGGTTGCCCTTGAGTGCTCAGGAAATGTGTTCCCAAGCTCGCACTTACACTTGCTTAGAATGCCTCTCGATGCTCTGTAAGAGTTTCAAAGTTAGCTTTGAAATTTACATTCCAAAGACAGAACCAATTATTTTCATTCATGTAGCACAAACACAAACTTGCATAGTGATTTTCAAGAAAACAATCCTAAGGACCCCTGACTTTGATCCCCCTGGGTATGGTCAACTTCAAAATACCCTACCTAAAAATCAATGTATTATCTTTATAAAAAACAGTTGAGGGCGTGTAGTATATGCTACGGGCTTTCCAACAAGCCCTAGAGCTCAAAAAATGGATCTCGTATGAAAAAGTTGTGACCGTTCAGGGTTCTAGGGTTACGACAGGGTTCAAACAGGATCACTGTGCAACAGGTTTTCCCCAAGTTGTTTTCCTAAGACTTCCCCATGTGCTCAAGAGCATAATATTTGTGACCAAAATTTAGCCCAATTTTTCAATTAACAAACCTTAAAAATTTTGGCTAAAATTGGCTGTCAATCGCGATGGATAGGGCTGTCAATCGCGATGGACACTCAGTCAGTCGCGATGGACAGGTAGTCAATCGCGATGGACAGAGACTTCAGTCAATCGCGATGGACAGGCAGTCAATCGCGATGGACAGAGACTTCAGTCAATCGCGATGGACAGGGGGTTGAGTCAATCGCGATGGACAGGGAGTCGGTCGCGATGGACAGAGACTTCAGTCAATCGCGATGGACAGGGGTTGAGTCAATCGCGATGGACAGGGGTTGAGTCAATCGCGATGGACAGGCAGTCGGTCGCGATGGACAGAGACTTCAGTCAATCGCGATGTACACCCAGTCAATCGCGATGGACAGAGGGTTCAGTCGGTCGCGATGGACAGGGGTTCAGTCGATCGCGATGGACTGGCAGTCAATCGCGATGGACAGAGCTGTCAATCGCGATGGACAGGGTTGTCAATCGCGATGGACTGAAATTTTGCAAGATTTTCAAAAATTTTAGTGGGAATGTGGTGTGCAGAGTCTCTAGTCCACTGTGGTGCACTCAGATTTACCAACAAGTGAAAATTTCTGTCAATCGCGATGGACAGAAGGCGGCGACTGCGAGACAGTTTCGTCGAGTTCCGTACCTGCGCGGAAGGCTGGAGATGGTGATGTGACCTGTACCTGCAAGATAGCTCAAGAAACATGCAAAAACAGCACATGCAATTTCGCTCTCTCGCTCTCTCTCACAAGTGAAATGAGGGAAATGAGGTGGAGGTGGGGATATAGTCAAAAAACTGAAATTTTCGCGATGATGGAGATGGACGTGGGAGATGGTGATGATGAAGATGGTGAAGAAAGTAAAAGAAAATCTATGAGAGTGAAGAAAATACCTACAACTCCAACGCGTCAACTCTACGTCTTACCATCACACGCTCGTCCTCAAAGCTCGATCCACGGCAACGGCGCCAAAATTTGGTGTAGCTCAATGATGAGTAGCACCTCCTTTAATGTCAATCCGGGAAGACGTGAGGATGGTATGAAGACCTCGAGCAAGTGGTGGCACAAGTGCGTGAGTGAGAAGCACACTAGCATGCACACACATACACACACACGCGCACACACGGCAAGACAAAGAGCGAGAATCAATGAAGCTTTTAGATTACTTTCAAAATGCTCTTACAAGTTCGTTTCAATTACAATCTAACCTCAAAAATGAGCTCTCTAGCTCTTTTTATAGTTTTTGACTAGCTTTTGGCCCTGTCCAGACCTAGTGTCCGGCCTAGTTAAAAATTAGGTTCCAGGGCCAATTTGAGGGCTCAAACGGAGTCTAAAAAATACGAAAATTGATATGTAGGTACTTCTAAGGCTCCTCAAGCTCAAGGACTCCTTGGCTTGCACAAAATGGAGCTACAAAAATATGAAATGGTATTTACAATGGTTGTTAGTGATAAGAATCACTGTTAAAAGATGTAGATTGGAAAAATTGAAGGGCCTATCTGCCAGATTTGCGTCGACTGCTTTGTCTACTTACTCCTTCACCTTGTTCTGACTCTCTCCGTTGGCTTCCTTGTCTCGTCAATCCTTGGGTTCCCTGGCTTCCTTGTCTAGTCAGTCCTTGGGTGCCCATACTGCTCTCAACACATGCCATCACTCACAAATGTTTTCACCTTTGCATCGACTCTGTCCATCGACACCCCCATCCCCTACCTTTCAGAGCCATTGGATGATGAGAAAAAACTAGGTGAGGAGATCAAGATCCTTCCACCATGGGATTCCCTAAAGTGTAAGAGAGGATTTGTCTCTAAGAATTAGTTTTTCCCAAGAAGCTTCCACATTGCACCATGCTTTGAAAAGCCATTTGGTAGTCAATTTATCTTACATACCTCCCACATTCAGAATGCCCAAAACACCAGACCCTTTTTGTTCAGCACACAAGGCCCACTTGATCTTGGGCATGCCCCTCCTGTTGCGATAACCAGTCCAGAGGAAATTTCTACAAGTACTTTCAAGATTCTCTAATTCTTTGTCCTTTGGTATCCAACATTGAAGAAAATAAATAATAGATGAGATAAGGATCATCATGGCACATCATGCCAAGTTGAACTGCATGCCCTTCTAGGTTGAACTACGTGAGTACCTTGAAATTATGCAAACATGGAATAAGGCACCATTACACATCTTGTGCAGCCCATGCTATGCTCAATCCCATGCTACTCCACCTAGCCTACTCTTGTAATTAAAATTGAGAGTAGAAAAAGTGTGGGTTGGGTCAACTATCCATATTTATCACCACCACAAGGGCCTTCAACCATTGCATATATGATGGCCACAGTTTGACACTAGTTACCTTTGTTAAAAAATCAAGCTTCAAAGTACAAATCATGGGATAACTAATTTGTACAAGTGGAATAATGTATGAAGGCCTCAATTCACAAGATTTTACGAAAAGGTATCACTCAACCACTCCCAAATCATTCCAATCAATTCCTCTACGTTAGGAGGAGAAAATTTTCGGAAAATAGGTTCCTAGATTATAAACGCCTACTTGGTTTGGACATAATAGGCATGGATCATGACTTTTTGTGTGATCATGTGTGTTTCTTGTCTGAATTGAAGTGTCCTTACAGTGTTAGAACTCGAGTAAGAAAGTCTCGAGCTCAGGCAATCCCATAGTTGCTTCCATACCAAGTTTGGGTTAGGATATTTCACTACCTAGGTGAGCAATGTCTAGTTTCTATTTCTTTAAGTTTTTTCCATTGGTTATCCTATTGTAGGAATCCATTTTCTATGATTTTAATCTTTTTGGATAGCTAATAGAGTCTTCTAAAGTTGGGTAAAATCTATAGACCTATCTTGTTGGAAAAACTCTTTAGTCCAATTGTAGTGGTCAAAGGATCTCTAAAAGTATGTTTACAATATTGGAGAAATAACAAGAACATAAAAAAAGTGTCTACTTGAGTGTACTTGGGAGGTCACATTACGCTTCTTGTTGCATAGGGACTTGTTGAATCTCCCAAAAGTGGTATCAAATCATCTTCAAGTGATTGGATGGCATCCATTACAAAGCAAATGATCTATTTGAGTTGTTTTTTCAAAGGTCTCCTCACCAAAGGAAGCTGAACAGAGATTTTCATCAAGGGGGTGCACTCGATCCTCATTAAGTGAAGCATACTTGGAGGCTGAGTTCAACACTCAAATCGAGAAACTTGACAAAGGAAACTATCAGCCTTGGAATTTTAGGATGTCAAACTACCTCATGGGCAAGGGCCTTTGGGGCTTGATCAGTGGGACTGATCCAAGACCTAGGTTGGGGGATAATCTAACAAATATCTAGATGAGAGCATTTAGGGAATGGAATGAGTGTGACAAAAGAGTAATTTTTATTCTTTCACAACACATTAGCAACAGTATGATAGGACACATTCAAGACCTAGAATCAAGTATTAGAGTTTTGGAAACCTTGGAGAGGCTCTACTCTACTAAGGCAAGGAAGATTCAACTCAAAAATGAGTTGAACAATCTAAAGATGGCCTCAAGGAGTAGCATCAATGACTTCATTCTCAAAGTCAATGAGCTTTTGGATGCATTGGGATCTATTGGTAGCCACATAGATGATGATGATCTAGTGGCTTATACCCTCAATGGTTTGATAGATGATGAACCATTCACCACTTCAATTTATATAAGGGGCCAAATTTGAGATTTTCATCAACTAGTTTCTCTTATGGTAATCCAAGAAATGAATATAAATGGAGGCTTATTAAAGGGCATGGATTCCCAAGTGTTTTATGCAGGAAACTCAAGGGACAAGGGATGAAGAGGAAACCAAAGCGGGGGAAGAGGAAGATATGGAGGAAGACAAAGCAATCAAGGACATGACCAAGAGGCCTCTTCATATAGAGGAAGAGGAAGGAGAAGAGGAAGAGGAGGAAGACATCAACAATCAAGAAGCCAAGATGGTGAAGGATTACATATGTGGATGACATGGAACTTATGCGAGGGATTGCTACCAAGGGAGCAACCAAAGGAGTTACAAACAAGGCACAACATTCAAAGCGCAAGGTAACTATGTGTCAACTAGCTCTGAGCGTGAAAATCTCCATATGATGCATATTTATGGAAGCTCAAGAATGTAGATACTAGATGGTGATGCATATGTATGGAAGCTCAAACAATGTAGATATTAGATGGTATATTGATAGAAGTTGTAGCAACCATATGAGTTGCAACCAAACTTTCTTCACTAATCTACATGCTCCAAGTGGTAAAGGGTATGAGGAAATAGGGGATGATATAGCCCATGATATCACGCACATATGTGATGTGGCTTTGGATTACAAATAGTAAGGAAGGTGTCTCAAAGATGTGCTTCATGTAACTACAATCACCAAGAACTCGGTATCTGTTGGACAAATGGTGGATAGAGGTTACGAAGTGAGATTCAACAAAGGAGAATGCTTTTTGGAGAACCCCAAACAAGGCTACAAGATAGTTTCAAGAGGAAAGAAGCAAGGAAGATTGTTCACGATAGAGGTTTCACGTCATGTATCCTTTACTTTTGGCAATAAGGAGATTTAGAGTTGGACCTATGGCACAAAAGAATTAGCCACATCAACATTCAAAGGATGAAGGAGATGCAACAAAAGAGGCTGGTAGAAGTTATACCAAGTTTTCAAGGTCAAGGAATGAAGAACTTATGTGAAGCTTGTCATATGGGTAAGTAATCGAGACTTTCCTTTAAGAAGAGTGGATACATCAGTCAACATCCACTTGAATTGGTTCACACGGATATATGGGGACCAATCAATCCCTTGGAGAGAATATGTATTTTTTGACATTTATATATGATTTTACTCTCATGGTTTGGATCTATTTCATAAAGCAACAATCAAATGTGTTTCAATGCTTTAAAGTGTTGAAAGATATTGTTGAGAAGGAGACATGTAACCAAATAAAGAAGCTAAGTTCCGATGGAGGGGGCGAGTACTTCTCAAATGAATTTTTTGATTTTCTTTGGGATCACGTCATCAAAATACAAGTAAATGCAGGTACAGATCTCAACAAAATGGGGTCGTAGAAAGGAAGAATAAGTACATTGTAGGATAGCTAGGGAAATGTTGAATGAAATGAATATGCTCTTTTTGGAGTGATGCAGCCAATATAGATGTATACCTCACGAATAGGGCTCCAACTTCAAGAATACACACTTCAACACCTTATCAAGCTTGGTATGGTAAGAGGCCAAACCTCTCCCACCTCAAAATATTTGTTTGTACATGCTATGTTCATGTTCCTAGTGATCTAAGACACTAGTTGCAAGCTAAGTCGGAAAAGTGTGTCTTCATTGAATATGAAAATGATTAAAATTTTTTTAGGTGCTTAAATCCTAATACAAAGGAGCTCAAAGTTTCAAGAGATTTACTTTTGAAGAGATACATTCATGGTACAAGAAGGTAGAGTATTTGCAGGAACACGAAGATGATGGATCTAGGCATGAAGAAGCTCAAAGTCAAACAAGTATTGAGCTAAGTGGTCATCAAAGCATAAGTTCAGAGGATGAAGATCAGATTTCATGACCTTGGAAAGGAGGAGCAAGAAGAAATTCAGCATCAAGTCATTCAACAATAGGGAAAGCAAAGCTTCTGGAGCTAGACGAAGATAGAGTTGAAGTGGGAGATGAAGATCATGGAGAACCTTCACATGTACCGAAGCATAAGCCAAGGAATACAAGGTTCATACCTCCAAAATGTGAAGAGAGGAAGTCCTTAAGGCCAAGGTATCCAGAAGATAGGCTCACATATGATTCATTTATGGCAAATCATTATGCTTATATGAATAAAGTTATAGAGGATCATAAACCTAGATGTTCTGAAGAAGGAACGAGTCGAAGGAAGCTTGAAAGAGGAGATTCAAGCCCTTGAAGAGAACAAGACTCGAAGTCTTGTGGCTAATAAACAAGGCTTGAAATTGATAGGAAGCAAGTGGGTCTACAAGGTAAAGAGGAAAGTGGATGGGACTATCTCTAGCTACAAAGCGAGGCTTGTTGCAAAAGGCTTTCTACAACATATGGAGTGGATTTTGAGGAAAATTTAAGCCCCATGGCTAAAATGAGTACCATCAAAACCTTAATATCTATGAAAGCCACCAAAGGATGGAAATTATTTCAATTGGACATCAAGAATGCATTCCTCAATGGAGACTTTGAAGAAGAAGTGTATATGGAGCAACCACAAGGTTTTGTAAATAGTAAGTTTCCTACATATATTTGTAGGTTGAAAAAGGCTCTTTATGGCTGAAAGCAAGAAATAAAGGCCTAGAATCATATATTGGTGGAATATCTCATCAAATGTGGATACAAACAATTTGATGCACACCATTCCCTCTTCATGAAACAAAGAGGTGAACTAGCTTCCTACATTTGTGTGTATGTAGATGATCTTATTATCACAGGTAATGACATAAAGGGGATTGAAGACATCAAATCCAAGCTAGGTTAAGAATTTAAGTTCTCAAATCTTGGGGAATTGAGGTATTTTCTTGGCATTGAAGCTGTTTACAAACATGATGAAATCATGCTGATGCAAAAGAAGTACACTCTAGATGTACTTGAAAAGTTTTGCATGAAAAATTGCAAGCCGATCCAATCCAATGTAGGTTGTTTTCAAGCTTATTTTTAGTGAAGTAAGATGAAACTTTGTATAGGTCTACTGTTGGATCACTCAATTAAACAACCATCATAAGATCTGATGTATCTTATGGAGTAGGGTTCTTGTCACAATTCATGCATAGTCCAAGGACTACACACTTGTTCACAACAAGGAGAATGCTTAATTACTTAAAGGGTACTATAAATGAAGCTTATGTTATGCATATGATGATGATTTGTAGGTCAAGGCATACTCTGATGTGGATTGGGTTGGATCCAAAGAAGATAGAAGAAGCACTAGTGGTTATCTAGTGATGCTTGGAAGCAAAGTTATATCTTGGATGTCAAAGAAGGAATCCATAGTGGCTTTATCATCTATGGAGGCTGAGTATAGAGCACTTGCACAAGTCACATGTGAACTTATGTGGCTTAAAAAGTTATTTATGGACTTGAATTGTTAGGTTGATACATATCCTATCTATTGTGACCATACACCTTGCTTTAAACCCTATTTTCCATGCAATGCATTATTATCTACAAAAACTAGACACTCATGGCACCATGGATTGGACCAAGCTTGAAGTTGATTTGATGAAACGTATCTACATAACTGAACGCTCCCTAACCAATGACATTCAACAACAATATATTGACCACACCCAACCACAGTGGTCTATTATGGATAACCGATAGGAGAGGGAGGGGAGTGTTGGCAATCAAAGTCAAGGTCAAACAAGAGGGAGCTAACACAAAAGAAGAGGGAGTATGTAATTTAAGATATGGAAGTCAATTTTGAAGATCAATATTGGGCAAGATTTGTAATTCATGCAACTCAATACAAAGCAAGTATTTTTGTCATTAATACAACTCAATTTTATAAGCATGTGCTCCATTTTTTTCAAGTCGAGGATTCCTCAAGCTTTGGAAAATGGTCCTTTTACTTATAGGACACAGGTAAATGATATTCAAGGTTTCTTTCAACCCTTTCTTTTGCCTCTTCTTCATATTTTCCATTTGCTTGGAAGAGTTGTATAAAGCTCCAACCAGTTATTAGTTCTTACAAATCAGTGAACTTTCCTTGAAAGGAGGAATTGATGCTTTGAAAAGATGATATATTTATCACCCTTTCATTCATCAATTAATTATTTCAAGTTAAATTCTCTTGGTTCCTCTTCTATACTATCACCATTCTATCGTATAGCATGCATAGGGTTTAGGTTTTAGGGTTTAAGGTTTAGGGTTTAGGATTTAGGGTTTAGGGTCTAGGGTCTAGGGTTTAGGGTTTAGGGATAGACTCAATGAATCATGGGAATACACAATATATGACATAACACAAATGACGTGACTCTTGGAAACCAAAGAAAACTTTAAATTCTCACAAGCATTTGAAACAAGGTAACTAGACTTGCAACACAACCATGACCTAACTGAATATGAAGCACCTTGTTGCAACACATTTATAGAATAGAAACCTTTTACATATAGTTCTTTTTAAACATATGGGAAGATCCTTCTTGAGAAAAATCCACAACAAAAGAGAAAAATATGATGTTAACCTTGTAACTTTCTCCATTTCAAACTTAATGTAAAGGCTTACATGATTAAGAGGGCTCTTCTTCTTGCAAATTTCGTTAAAAATATTTTTTTGCATTTTTTATTGGGTGTTTTCTACATTTTTCATGGAGTGTGCATTGTATTCTTGCTTCCATGTCTTTTTATTAGTGTGAGTAACAAATCTCTTCTTCTTGCAAATTTTGTGTAGAATCTTTTTTGTCCTTTTCTTGAGTGATCTATACATGTTTCATTGGCATACATGTGTTATCTACCTTGAGGCTAAGCTTTTCTAATGTTTTCATGTTATTTTGAGATGTACTATGTGTTAAAATCTTGATGTTATGCATAACATGAGACCTTTTGTGTTTATATGTATTGTGGATAAATTTACCTTGGAATTTTCCGTATGTAAACATATAGATTCTTTTGTTAGCTTCATTTAGCTATCATACATATGATTTGTTTGGCATGAAAGAAAGATATAACCAATTTAGTGAACGTATATTTTTATATGATCATTTTATTGAACACAACTTTTCTCTTGGACAAGGAGACCACTGACGATTGATCATCTTATCGATCATCACCAATCATGGATAATCTTATATCTCATCATCAATCATGATAGGGATGATTGATAATTGGTCATGATGATGGTGATTCATCATTGACTGTGAAAACTATTGGTTAATCATGTGTCTTGGTGAGAGCATTTGGGAGCTAAACAAGGGACCTTTCCATCATATCTACTTACAATGTCTAATTTCAACAAGATTGGATCTACTCTTTATGGACTAATTATTGAAAATAAAGTCTCAACCAAAATAAAGGACTCATTCATGAGTTTTACAACTGGGCTAATAAAAAAGGAGGAACAAAAGTCATGGAATCAAGTTAGGAGCTCCAGCAAAATCAATCAAATTCAAATATCCTCAATTACCCACCAAAAAGTGCACCTACATTGATTTGCAAAATTCTAGGGAAAATAAAACTTCTATTTAAGCAGCATTTCACATTTTCTTCTTAATTTTTATGATTTTAACAAGGTATCCAATTAGTTTAGGGAAATACATAACTCCAGCAAGTAGCACCTTGCTTGTTTATCTCATTTTCTCAAGATTTTTCTCCTGTCTATTAGGTGTACTTAGGGTTTCATATTTTTTTTTGTATGAGATTGAAGAGAAATTTTTGCTCTCTCATTGTACTCATTTTCATTGGTTTTAAGCTTCATTTGGTCTCTTATATAGTGCCCCCATCTGTGCCAAAGTTTCAAGGTTTTCTATTGAGTGAATTGTGATGAATTGCCAAGCTTTTGAACCTATATCTCCGCATTTTTGGATATCTTTGAGGGTCTACTTTAAGATTGCAAAGTTTCATATTGAGTTTGTGTACAGTTGCAAAGAAAAGTCTAGAATAGTGAGCATATATCACCCTTTGTGGGCGTAGTGGAGGGTAGCCATCTTCCATATTGCATTGGGATGTTAGAATCTTTCCTATTCACTGGTATCAAATCATTTTTTAGGCCCAAATACATCAATAGACATCATATTGAAGACTTGGAGGGATCAAGACAACTCATGGAAGCACAAGAAGGAATTATTAAGTCAAGAAGACATCAAGAGGGGGCATCAATCAAGATTTTGACTAGTCAAAGGTTAGCAAGATCAAAACTAACAAAAGGTAACATCCACACATTCTAAATCATAAAAAAACTTGAATAGAATCTAGAGGAGAACCTTAGAGCTCAATATGCCTGAGTGTAGTTCACAAATAGAGAAGTTATAGAAAGAAAACTAGTAACCATAGAAATTTACATTTAACAACTACACTATGGGCAAAGGATTGTGGGGATTAGTGAGTGGCATGGAGCTAAAGCTTCATGTACATGATCCATGACTTGAATGACAAGTCAAGGAATTTAACTTATGGATAGAGAGCGATAAGAGAGTCATATTCATTCTATCCCAACACATAAGCAATTGCATGATAGGGCATATACATGACTTGGACACATCCAAGAATGTTTGAGAAACCTTGGAGAGATTGTACTCTCCATCCATCAAGGCAGGGAATATTGAGTTGCTCACACTCTCAATGGCTTGAGAGAGGATGAAAGGTGGAAATAATTCAACACATCTTTGCATGTGAAGGAGTTCTTGCTAGAATTTGATCAATTAGTGAAACATATGGTGATCAAGTAGATGAGCCAAGGAGGTTCAAAATGAAAGGGAAACCAAGCCCAAGTTTTCTATGCAGGTAGACGCAAAGGCAAAAGAGGTACTCCCAAAGCAATGGGAGAGGAAGGTCAAACTAAAGCTCAAGCAACCAAGAAGGTTCCAACCAAAGCTATGGATCAAGAGGAAGAGGAAGGAGCCGAGGAAGAGGAGGAAGATCACAAGCAAAAGAAGCATCCAATGTAGAACACTACAATCGTACAAAACGGGATCATTATGCAAGAGATTCTTGGTCCAAAGGAGGAGGCAATCAAGGATAGAAAAAAAAACATGGTAATTATGCTAGTACTTTAGAAAATTCAAAAAATGAGAACTTTCTTATGATGTATGGTTCAAGTGAAAGAGTGAATTCAAATTTTACATGGTACATAGGTATTGGATGCAACAACCATATGAGGTGCAATAAAGATGTTTCCTTTAATTTACACCCACCCAAAACTCAAGGACATGTAGAGACAGGGGTTGATACTGGTCACAAGATTACAAATGTGGGAGATGTTCCATCGAATGGATCTCAAATCTCGAAGGTGTTCAAGGATGTGTTGCATGTGCCAATCATCACCGAGAACTTGGTTTCAATAAATCCAATGGTTGAAAGAGGTTGTGAGTTGAGGTTCAATAATCAAAGATGATTTGTTTAAGACCCCATGTAGGACTACAAGATCATAGAAAAAGGAAAGAACCAAGGAAGACTCTTCACCATGGTGGTAAATCCATCAACCCCTCACATTATCTACTTTTCAATTGGAAATAAACACATTTTAACGATCAACTTGTGGCATAAAAGAATTAGCCAAATAAACTTACAAAGGATGAAGGATATGCAAAGGAAGAACTTGGTGAGTTCTTTACATGATCTTACGTCTTAGAATATGCAACATTTGTTCCATGCTTGTAAATTAGGGAAACAAAGAAGACTTCCATTCAAGAAGGGATCACATGTGAGAAATGAAGTGTTGAATCTCATACCACTACAAGGAATAAGGGGGTGTGGCGATGCACCCAATTAAAAAAAAAGTCAGTAGCATCAGTTATGCAGTGTTATTTCCACCTAGTGTCACATAATCGATGCTTAAGAGAAAAAAGAATTGGTCGCATAAGTGGCAAGCTTGATTGCTTATGCAACGCTCAAAGATACCATCGCTAGGAGCATCACACATCAGTGATGTTCCGAGCGATGTGGGCAAATTGCTTGCAAGGCAAAAGCATCACATAAGTGATGGTCTAAGAATACAACTAAAAAATGATAAGCAGTCAATAGCCAGGATGAATCTCTAAGATCAACTAGAAATAGAGAAAGAACCCAAACAAGGAGTGACCAAGCAAAAGTGCATAAAAACATGTCACAATTTACAATAATTATTTTCTTATATGTGACCTTCCTTAGAGTGTGTTATGATGGTGTCTATATGTCACATGTTTAGATACAATTGGATGTGCCATTATTGTTCTTGTTGTACATAGTACTCATGGATTTGATGGCACACCCCATTATAGACACAAGTCTCAAGTACATCAATTTTGTCAATGTGTACAAGGAAAATTCCTCTTTTACTCTAGTGCATCTAGCTAAGCTACTTTGTATTCTTCAAGAAAGGCTTTGGATGTGCATCATGCATACACATATTAGTAGTTCATCAAAAGGAGGGTTTACTATGGGTGAGACACAAGTAAAAGAGATGTGTTTTATACATGTTTGCCAAGATCTCATGAGAGAGAGAGATGTAGAACAAAGCAAAGGGATAGAAAAAGAAGGATTTATTGTTGGAGATAGACGTCTGCAGAAGCACGCGAACAGCACAAGGAAGAAGAAGAAGCTTGGAGCACAAACACACAATACTGAATGTATTACTAGAGAATGTACAAAGATAAGTAGCCCATTAGGGCAATAGGCGTATATACAAGCCGGGGAAAAAAACCTCCTAAAGAGGGAAAAAAGTGCCCCGGCGGTCCTAGAGTGTTCACACACATCACTACCTAAATATATCAACAAATCCCCCCTAGGAGTGATGTGGTGAACAAGGAGCTTGGACTCATGTATAAGGAAGTGCCAAGCTATGTGGAAATCACTCCACAAAAGGAAGTAAGCCCAAAGCTTTGCGGAAAGCTTCAAACTTCTCCCTAGGCAGAGCCTTCGTGAAAAGGTCTGCAATGTTCTCTTGCGTGGGCACATATGCCAAGCTGATCTCCCCAGCAGAGAACCTCTCCCTGACATAGTGATAATGCACCTCAATGTGCTTAGTGCGAGCATGGAACACAGGGTTCCTCGCAACTGCCAATGCGCTCTGACTGTCAGTGAAGATGGTGGTGGCAGAAGACTGGCCAACACCCAAATCAGCCATAAGGCGTCTGAGCCACACACACTCAACAGTCGCTGTGAAAGCTGCCCTATACTCAACCTCACAACTAGAAGTGGCCACAGTAGGCTGCTTCTTGCTCAACCAAGATATACATGAGCTACCAAGCATGAAGCAAAAACCACTGGTGGACACACAAGTGTCATAGCAACCAGCCCAATCTGAGTCAGAAAAAGCATGCAAATCTGGCGGTAGTGATCCCCGCTTGGGATAAAACAACCCAAGTAGCCGAGTACCACTCAAGTAGCGAAAGATGCGCTTAACCGCTTTCCAATGCGTGACTCCTGGGCAATGCATAAACCTGCTCATCTGTGAGACAGCAAACTGAATATCTGGCCGAGTAATGCATAAGTAAATCAAGCATCCAATAGCCTGCTGATAGAGAACAGCATCAAATGCATCTCCAGCATCATGAAGACTCAATCGTAAACCTGTCTCCATAGGACTGGCAATAGGCTTACAGTCTTCAAGGCCAAAACGCTGCAATAATGTGTCAATATATTTCGTTTGACACAAAGCCATTCCACCATCAACGTGCATAAACTGAATGCCCAAATAGTGATGCAAATGCCCCAAATCAGACATCTCAAATGAGGCATGCAAATCAGCCTTAAAATCAGCAATATGTGTCTCAATAGGACCAGTGAGCAGCATGTCATCAACATAGACAACAATGATCAGAAGCACATCATTAGCACGTTTAACATATAAGGTGCTTTCAGTTGGATTGTTCTCAAAACCATGTGCAATCAGATAGGCATGTATCTTCTCATACCAAGCACGTGGTGCTTGCTTTAAACCATATAATGCCTTCTTTAACATGCAAACCTGGTTTTCATGCCCTTACAAGCCTAGCCTTATACCTCTCAACTGTACCATCAGGTTTACGCTTCAGCTTGTATACCCACTTAGTGCCAATGGCCTTCTTGCCAGGAGGCAAGTCACATAAAGACCATGTACCATTCTTCATTATAGCATCATATTCAGATTGCATAGCAACCATCCAATTTTCTGAATTTTGTGCTTCATCAAAAGAAACAGGCTCATTCTCATCACAGAGACTAGATGCAGCCATAGCATAGCAATCTGATGCAAAGGAGGCACTATGAGAGCCTGAACGAGTACGATATGACAAAGGTGCATCTAATTTGCTGTCACGCAAAGTCTGCACCAGCCATTTTGGCATAGTTTTTGCCTGCTCAATATCAGCTCTCTCATCAATAAGTGCATCATGTAAATCTGCATCAGAAATGGAATGATCTGCATCATCATATGAAACCTGCAAAGGATGAGAAGTTGCCTCATTAGGACCAGCACTAGCCTGTCCACCTGTAAAAAGAGGCATCAAAGTATCATACATGTCTTTGGAGCTAACAGATGTCTCCTTAGTACATGAAAGCAATGGCTGAATAGCATCTTCCACAAAGACAACATCACGGCTAACCAGAATGCGTTTAGTCTGTGGATGATACAGACGATAGCCTTTACTTTCAGAACTGTACCCAACAAAAATACATTTTACTGCCTTATCATCCAATTTTCTGCGATGTTGTTCAGGCACTAATGCATATGCCAAACAACCAAAAACACGCAGATGAGCAACAGATGGCTTGCGGTCATGCCAAGCCTCATATGGAGTGATAGACTGCAACGCTTTAGTGGGACACCTGTTCAGTACATATGCTGCACACATGACAACCTCAAGCAAGAAACTATGTGGTAAAGCCTGACTTTTGACCATGCACCTCGCCATCTCCATGAGTGACCTGTTCTTTCGTTCAGCAACTCCATTCTGTTGAGGTGTATACGGCACTGTACACTGGTGTTTTATCCCACGTTCAGCCAGAAATGCATTAAAATCTGAAGACATATATTCCCCCCCTCGATCAAAACGGAGGGTGCCCATTTTACATGCTGACAGATTTTCAGCCAAAACCAAAAACTGTTTGAAGCACATGAACACTTCGGACTTTGCTTTGAGTGGATATACCCATGCATGCCTGGAAAAATCATCAATGAAAGTCACGAAGTAAAGGTAATTTCCAAAAGAGGGCGTCTGCATAGGACCACAGACATCACTATGTACAAGCTGCAATTTCTGTGTAGCCCAAACTGAACCATCTTTTGGAAAGGAAGAACGCTGCATTTTGCTCAAAATACAGCCTTCACAAACATGTTTTCCAGGTGCCTCAAGTTTGGGCAAAGAGGACACCATTTCAGATTTTTGCAGGCGTAACAAACTAGCAAATTGAGATGACCAAAGCGTGCATGCCAAAGCTTTGCATCTGACATAGCCTGAGAATCATGAACTGCACATGCCGAATCATTCACAGATCTTTCATAGTCTATGAGCTTATACAGCCCACGACATAAAATGCCAGAAGCAATAATCACATCGCCATTTGAGAGATCATGGACTGTACACCTATCATCAACGAATTTCACAACCAAGCTAATCTTGGCTAATGCAGAAACTGATAACAGGTTCTTTTTGATCCCTGGCACAAATAAAGCATCTGACAAAGTGAAAGAAGTACCATCAGCAGTAGTCAGAATGATCTTACCAACTCCCATAACAGGATAAGAGGAGTTATTGGCGCATGTGACAGTATTCCCTGTCGGGGCAGGCTCGAGTGAAGAGAAGAAACTGCGCTGCGAGGTAATATGTTTGGTCGCCCCACTGTCAAAGTACCAAACATCTGAGTCTACTGCAGACATTCACTGATCATGAGAAGATGGGTCAAAACTGCAGACAGTAGTAAACACCCATTCTTCTTCCTGCACAAGATTTGCAGACTCTGTTTTTGGTGTAGAGGCCTCTGCAACAACCATTCCAGCCTCTTTCTTCTTTGCCTCTTTAGCAACCAGTTTTGGACAGTTCTTTATAATATGATCATTTCCTTTACAGTACTTGTAGAACAATTTTTGCTTTTCTGATTTCTTCTCATCTTTATCCTGGTTCTTCGATTGTGCAGCATTTGCAGATTTCTGCTTACTAGTAGAAGAGCTCCATTTTCCTTTGCCCTTCTGACTAGCCAGGAAAGCTTGATTTGCAACACGCATAATGGACGTGTTCTGCCTGGACTGATCTTCCTGCAACAGAACAGAGACTAATTCCTCAAATGACAAGGCATTCAGATTGCCTTTCATCATCAACCGAAGAGTAGAGGCAAAACTCTGATATGAATCAGGAAGACCATTCAAAACGGTCTACACAAGTGAGCTATCTGGTATAACCTCATCACCAGAAATCAATTGTTCCTTCAGGTCTTTGATCTTTGTAAGAAAACTGTCCATAGAATCACCTTCATTCATGTGCTCACTCTCCAACTGTTTTCGGAGGTAAGCAACACGAGCCTCATTCCTAGCCTGGTACAAAGTGGTAAGTGTATCCCAAGCATCCTTTGCTGTTCTACAAGAGCGAATGTGAGGAATAATGGCATGTTTGACAGACAAAGCTACCAATGCATGTGCCTGGGCATCTCTGCCATCCCAACGAATCTGCTCTGCAGTAGGTGCAACAGAAACAACAGCACGAACAGGAATCTGCAGAATATCATCTTCGACACCATCTTCATCAGCTCCAACACCTGTATTTGCAGTACCTGTCGTTATAGGTGTAACAGGACGTCTTTCAACACCCTGCACAATGTTCCACAATCCTTTTGCAACCAATACATGTCGCATCATATAAGCCCATAATGGGTAGTTGGTACCATCCAACTTATCCTCAATAGCCAACATACGAAATACATCACTGCTTTCAGCCATGGCCGGTGACTAAAATACCTTGATGCAAAAAATTGACTGTATCTCAAAAAGTTGAACGGAACTGCCCAGACGAGTTTTGCTAGACCTGTAGCAGACTTCGAGACGCTTAAACTGGCGAACAGAAACTGGTATATACCTTTGGCACAAAAGGATGAAATAGCCTGCACAAGCACTACGATAGTGCATTCGGAGGCCGAAACGAGCTCAGATCGCGATTTCGGCAAACGCCCTTAGTATGCTCACCAAATTTCGTGCGAATCTGAGACTGCAAACGGAGGAGTGTCGACGGCGCCCTAGAAGAAGCGACGACCTGCTCTGATACCAATTGTTGGAGATAGACGTCTGCGGAAGCACGCCAACAACACAAGGAAGAAGAAGAAGCTTGGAGCACAAACACACAATACTGAATGTATTACTAGAGAATGTACAAAGATAAGTAGCCCATTAGGGCAATAGGCGTATATACAAGCCAGGGGAAAAAAACCTCCTAAAGAGGGAAAAAAGTGCCCCAGCGGTCCTAGACTAGTGTTCACACACATCACTACCTAAATATATCAACATTTACTAGACGTGATACACATGTAACAAGGATGGGTAAACACATGTTTCCCATGAGAGAGAGAATAGAGTAGAGGAGATAAAAAAAGAGGGAAGACAAAATGTATAGAGGATCAAGGAACATAAGAGAGAAATATAGAGAGCTACATCTGATTCTCGGCTCAGGGGGTTTGGGTTTCAAACGTAGTTATGGAATTAATACTACATCTTCTTACTTCCTTGAGGACATAGAGAGAGAGAGAGAGAAAGAAATCTTTGATTTAGGACATGATATAAGAAGATTCCCTTCAATGTATCATAATCCTTGCATCTTGGGCTATGTTTTAAAACGTGGTGAGGTTAAACATTTCTCACAGATTATCTTCCTCATGTTTAAAAACAAACTCACTAGATTTGGAGCGATCATGTGTGATATTGCTCCTAATATGAGCATTGATTGAAAGACACAAATCTCTTATTTTCTTATGTTCTTAAAAGAATTGTCTCCTTGTGATTTAAAACACAAATATTGAATTTGCTCAATATTTGAAGTATTTTCAGCATGTAAATATATTTCCTCTATTGCTTTAGGGATGGAATCTTTCTTCTGCTAAGATGCAATGATTTCCTCTCTCACATTGAGCTATTGATATATGTGTAAATCATTGCGCATTAAAACTCTGCATTTTGCACTTGCACTGAATGTAATAAAAAAAATACAAAACACCCAATCATTCTTTTACCTAATGTAGTGACAAAGAATCTTTAAGGTAAATGGAGAAATGTGGACTTGGACCTAGACAATGAGTACAATAGAGAAAATATCTACAACCAACTAATTATATCTGATTGTCTCTCAAAAATGTGATGATCAAGGATGTATGCCACATGCTAGGATACAATTGGATATCTTATGGTTCATTCTGATAGATAGGGTCCATAAATTTTATGGGACACTAAACTTCATGGAGGAAACAAATATCAAGACGCCATTACTTTTATTAATGCATGTGAAAAAACAATCCTCATTCACTCTCATGCACACATGTATACCTCTCTTCCTCCCCATCGTTCTCTACTTTGTAGGATATGCAATGAGACCTTCAAAAATGCATGAAACATGTGTATTTGACTAGATGAGAGTTTAGTATACATCATTGAGGGGAAATAAGCATAACATGCACAAAGGGATAGAGAGAGAGAGAGAGACTCAAACATTCTATATTGAATATACAACTCTTGTTCATAATACCATCTTAGAGAAACATGTAAGATCTATATACCAATTTTAGATTTGCTCAAAATTCAATCATCAGTTATGATATTTTTCTACAAAAATAGGTGGTATATAGAAAGCGAGTGAAAGAGAGAGGGGTAGAGGGGATAAAAATCTACTCCATCTTGAATAGTTCTATTAATCCTTCATCTATGCCATTTTGTACTAGGTTAAAAGGAGGTATAAACTCTCTGCAAATAGGATTTTGATTGTTTATTTGACAAGAGTAAAACGAGCAACTTTGTCTAGAACTTAAGTTCATGAAGAATATATCTAATGAAGTAATGATATTTTCACGTTTGATTGCAATGTTTAGCTTAAATAAAGTATGTAGAGAAACCTCCTCGACTTACCCTCCTTTTATGGACACTGTGACATACATGGTAAACCAAATGTGAAACAAGGTGATGATTCAATCAATTTAGCGCAACAAAAATGGATGAACTTCTAGCTCATTTTTATGCTTTCAACAAGAGGATAGACGAGAGAGGGAAATTCACTCTCTTGATGAACGATTAATGAAGCAATGCAGATTTTTCAAAGGAAAGGATGTATCCAAGTTTTGTAAAGGTTACAAACTCTAGGCAAAGTACCTAGGCATTGGTCTCACATTGATAACAGACCATGAGTTATGCGAGAACTTTGTCTACATGTTTGAATATGATCTACATGATCAGCTCATGCAAATAAGACAAACTACTTGGGTGAAATACAAAGTGGTGCTCCTCAAGCACTTCATGTTAGAGGGTGTAGATAAAGTGATGCATAAATCCTTCCTAAGGTGGGTTCATATGTCCAAGGACCAATTGATTCTAAAAATTTAAAGAGAGTCTTACCAACACTTGGATTATCTTTTTAAACATGATAAGAGGTGTATAAGACATGAAAGAGTGTCATTGTTTCTGTACGCAATAGATGCTAAATCTCGAGAGGAATGAATTTCACTCATGCAAGACATGGATTCCGATTCGGGACTCAGAGAGAACTTGACATTTATCTGTGAAGCCTTGAGGAGATGCATCAAGGAGGACTAGACAATAAAAAAAATCTTAAAAATTGGAAAGTGGATCTTCATGCAGATGACAAAAACCTACAAGCTTTATGTGTCTCAACAATTCAGGCTATTGTCCATGCACATGAAGTACTAAAACCCTAGTTGTACATGAAGCGGCTATGCATGGACTCATATTCATACTAATAAAGAGGTTCATCGAGGAAACCCTACAAATGCAACTGATGTAACATATAAAGTTTTGATATCTCAAGAGCCTATGGATATCTTTTCCCCAATGAGTGCATGTTTAAGTTCTCTAAATACATGAACTCCAAAGATTCGAGGAGCAGAACAATAGGTAGAAGCTGATCTAAATCAAATCAATCAAAAACCAAACAAATTTCAAAGAAGAGATTGCAAAAACCTACAATCAAACAAAAAGAGGCTTCTCTTTTCTTACTATGGTCCTCATATCTCATGAAGTATAACCAATCAAATCAAGAATTAAACTAGGATACAAACAAAGAGCTTATGATATCAAATTATGAATTAAAATAAGATACAAACAAAGAGCTTATGATATCTGCAAGCATTTGAATTGACGAAATAGAAATGAAAAACGATTTGCTCAAAGAAGATAAACAAATTGTGTAAAGATCAACCTCAATAAAAATCCCAAGTGATGACATTAGTCAAGATTGTATTAGGGATCTGATGTGGACATATAATAGACCTATGCCTTTGTCTTGAATATGATATGAATGAAAGTTCATAATATCAAAATGATGTGAAGGATGATGAAAATGAGTTAAGCCCATGTGTGAAAGAATCTGAACACGAAGAGATGGATGTGTGATCAATGAAATGTATGGAAGATGTCATGAAAATACATCATTTAATAAGATTCAAAATGAATTGAATGAATACATTGATGAAGTTGGGCATATTCACCATGAGAGAAAAGATGGTCCAACTAAGTCAAATGTATATCGTAGATGAATTTAGAGATCATGAAGTATTTATACAAGAATAAATGATTGAAGAAATTCATGAACGATAGATATAGAGATATTGATTTGGCATTATATTACATGCATATTCTTGGAAAGTGTCAAAATGATGTGAACGAATGTGGAGATTTTCATTCTGATGAGACGATTTGCAAACACAAGGATCTAACGGATTTGATTATCAAGATCTCCTTGATTATGATGAAATGGATTACCTTTATAATGGAGGATAAAAAATATTGCACCAAAAGAATGAAGATTTTTCGATGTATGCATGATAAAGATTGTTTTCAATGGGTGTGCATGATAATCTTATAGTTCCAAATGATATTGTTAATTTTGATGTATGGAAGTTTGGAATTGCACGATTTTGAGTGTGCAAAACCAAGTGAATTAAATGAATCATCTTTACATAATGAATGTATTGTAGAAGAGAATTGTGAAATTAATGTATTTGAAATGAACACATCTGGTATTGAAATGAATGAATTATTTTCAAATGATTTTATTGAATATGATCTAACTGATACTTCTCATGATTTTATGAGTATAGGTGTTGATCCACAACCGATTGAAGATTTTGAGTTTGAGTGGATCATACAAAAGGCAACTATCTTCGAGTTGTTTGTATATATTTTATTAAAGATGGATTTTTGAGAAATTATATCATTGATTGCATATACATATAGTCTTTCATTTAATGTTTCTTATCTTTTTTTTTTATAGTTTTTATGAGTGCAAGAAATGATCGAGTGAAGATAATGGAGATGATGAACAAATCAATAAGTTGAAGAAGCCATTTCCATTAGAAATCCTACTTTGACCTTGATCTAATTGCACCATTTGAGTTGTGTTGTATTTAAAGCATGCATATTTTAAGTTGAAAAGAGCACATGTTTTAATTCCCTTAGCTGCACATTTATTTGCATATGAAACGGATTTGTAAATATCATGAATAATAGTAGAATGAGTCGATAATGAAAATGAGAGAAGATTCGTGAATGTCGATGATAATGATTGCATTTAAGAGTAAAGATATGAGTGGTAAGCTTCTTTGTTTAGAAACCATGAGAATGATTTTCCTAACTGCACCATGACTACCAGTGCTTGCATCTAAAGTATGCATGTTTGAATATGTATGTGCATGGATTTTTGAAGCCCATATATGCAAGTCTAATTGCACATCAACTGAATTGTGGATGCATGATCCAAATTAAAGTTATGGTTGAGTGGAGTAACCTCGTCATTAGATGCCTGATACCTAGTCCATGCATGTAAAGTATGCATGTATAGGATGCACTACATGGCTGCACATAGAGAAAAATGATTTTGTATGCCCATGCACATGATTCTTTTACTCACACTTTGAATGTCTCACAGACATACATATAAGATGATTGGTGGTTGTATGTCTAGAGGCCACATAGATTTGGAGGGGATGGATGTCGTAGCATTTCCACTTCTCACTTTTGAGATTACCTTGGGAATGTTCCTAGTAAATTGACTTGGACATCATACCATAAGTAAATGCCTCTAGAGACACTTGAAAGGAAATACATTGTATGGTGGCATCAGTCTTTATCAACAAAAAAGATTGTTATCAACGAGACAAACACTATTCGCAATATTGAGAGAAAGAGCATTCTTGACACTGTATAGGCATCTACCACTTCATGAGAGCTTCATTTCCTATGGTGCATAGAGCTTGGTGCCTTTCAAAAGCAACCAATCAATCACTTATGTATTTAGGAACTTGCTATTCAGTTTCTTCCACTATTCCTCTATTTTGGAGACAAGTCTAGAAGGAAGGTATGCACTAATGTGCATGAAGAAGAGTAGTTCTTGACATGGCACCCAAAGTCACATGCAGCAGATGGGATGGACAAGAATCATTACAGCCTTGATTTAGAAGGAAGGGAATGGACGTGTGATTTGAAGGAACAGTTAAGCGTTCCATCAAAAGGATTAAGAAGTTGAGAAATAAGAACAATAAGGAACACTCAATAGCATGAAGAATTTCTCTTGCCTTTGGGGTAGAGAAGGGAGATATAGGAAAGAACTCATCCTTGAATTCAGAGTTGGAACAAGCATCATTTGAAAAGTGCATATCAAACTAGGATAAGGAGGTAATCTGATACCTTGTCTATGCACCATTGTGTTTATTGATGCATGTAAAGTATGCATGTATAGGGCTGACTAGATGGTTGTGCATAGACTCAAACAATTTTGTATGCCCATGCACATGATTCTTTTACTCACACTGTGGATTTTTCACAGATTTACATATAAGATGATTGATGGTGGTGTGTTTGGAGGCCACACAATTTTGGAGGGGATGGATGTGACGGCATTTCCACTTCTGATTTTCGATCTTGCCTTGGGGAATGTTCCTAGTAAATTGACTTGGACATCCTAGCATAAGTAAAAGTCTCTGAAGACACTTGAACGGAAACACATTGTATGGTGGCATTGGTCTGCATCAACGGACAAGATCGTTATCAATGAGACAAGCGCTATTTGCTATATGGATAGAAAGATCATTATGAGCATCTACCACGTCATGAGAACTTCATTTCTTATCGGGAAACAGCCTTTCTAAGTCGGGATCAGATCCCAGCGAAAAAGAAAGATGAAGCCAAGAGAAGAAAGGACAAGGCTCCCTCCCGCAAAGAGGGATCAATACAAAAATGATTGTCATCTCACTAAATGCTAGGGGGCTTACCGACCCCTCAGGTTTCCTCGGCCCATGCGTGGATCCCTACAAAGCACCAGCGGGGGTCCGGTGGAACGGCTATCGGTGTTAAACAACCCTGGCTTGAAAAGCTTGAGAACTCCATTGAAGATGTAAATCACCGCTGGATCGCGGTTTCTTTTGGTGCTCTTTGTATGTGGAGACTTCAACATGGTGGAGGACCCTATGGACAGATGGATGGGCAAGGGCAGGGTCATCGACAGTCGGGAGAAAGAAACGTGGGACATGACCAAACTCCACTTGGATCTGGTCGTACTGACCTCACCATCTCTGATCACTACCCGATCGTTATCACTTTTCACGCTTCCACCTTCTCTCTCCCCTCCGTCCATCAAGAGATTGCCGATGTGTGGAAGGTAGCGTTTGCCTCTGGCTTGGCCCCAGCCAAGTGCTGGAGAAGTGCGGTCGACAAGTCTCGCAAGATCATGATCAGAACTAAGAAGATGCTCGAGACAGTGCGGCGGGCTCGTAGGGAAGCGCTTTACCACAGACTCCGGCGACTCGAGGAGGAAGTGAACAAAGGAAAACACCAAGCCCAGCAAGTCTCCGAAAAATCAGAGCAGCGTTGAGATACGAGGAAGAAATACAAAGGAAAAACTTGCAAATCTTCTTCAAGGAGTGGTGGGCTGGAAAAGCCGACAAACCCACCAAAGAGATGTGCAGTATCCTTAAAAGGAAACACAACAGAGAGACGATTCCCCTACTGCTAGACCCACAAGGCAATGCATGCAACTCGGAAGAAGATAATTTTGGCATCATCGAAGGGCACTTCACGAGACTCCTGGGAACCTCGAACCCCCTCTCCCACCATAGAAGGGACTGCATGGCTGCCATTTCTAGGGTTTCCCCCCGGAGAATACCACCCAACCTCCACTCCCTGCTTCATGCCCCGATCTCTGAATCAGAAATCATTGAGGTCATTGATGCCCTCCCTCTCGGTAAAAGCCCGGGACCCGACGGACTCACTAACGAGTTTTTTAAATCCTTCAAGCTGGTGGTTGCCACCCCTCTTCGGATGGTTTGGCAAGAAGCGCTAAATTTTGGTGCTCTTCCTTCTTGTATAAATAATGGAATTATCAAGCTGATTCACAAGAAGGGGGAAAAAAACAGAATCGAGAACTGGCGGCCAATTACGATGCTCCAAACAGGATACAAGATCGTCGCCAAAGTCATTGCCAACAGACTTGCGTGCCACCTCAGATCTTGGCTTAGTGAGGACCAAAAAGGTTTCATCAAAGGCAGGTCCATCCTGGAAACCATTATGGATATTTGGGAAGGTATTCAATTTGCAAATGAGTCTAATCAAGATGTGGTATTCCTCAAGATCGACTTTGACAAAGCCTACGATAGGCTAGAATGGGACTATGTTCTGCAGTCGCTCCAAGACCTCGGATGTAGTCAGAAATTCACCAAGATGATCGCGACCCTTCTCGGCAACGCAACGACCCAAATTAACGTTAACGGCAAACTTTCGAAGGCGATCCATCTTAAAAGATCTATTAGACAAGGGTGCCCCCTTGCCCCCCTTCTCTTTGCCATCGCCACTGAGGGGCTGAGCAGACTTGTGGCTCATCATGTGGAGGCTGGCAATATCAAAGGCCTCCAGCTACCTCACGACCACAGTCAAATCATCATGAGACTCTTTGCCGACGACATGAACGCGTTCGTTCACAATGATAATACCAGCCTGGAGACTTTCTGGAAGTGTCTTGATACCTTTTGCGAGGCCTCTGGATCCAAAATCAACCACAATAAGACCGCCTTTAGGGCCATTGTGGGACATCAACCTGGCCTTCTCATTGATCATGGCTGTCAAATCATTCCGCAGGGCCAAATCTTTCGGCTGCTTGGAATCCCCTTGGGGTTTGGCGTCTCTATGGAGCAGCGATGGAACTGGGTGCTGGCCAAACTTGAAAACAAGCTCAATTACTGGAGAGGCATGCAAATCAATCTCGCTGGACGGGCGATGGTCATCAACACGTTCCTCCTCTCGTCTACCATCTATTTCCTTTCTTGCTGGAGACCGAATGAGCAAGGCCTGTCCAAACTGAATAGCATCTGCAGAAACTTTCTTTGGACGGGTGATCATAACAGAAGGGGGGTGCCCAAAATCAAATGGGCCATCTGCACCAGCCCTAGAGATAGCGGGGGGCTTGGCATCCTGGACATTGGGTGTATGGCTAATAAACTGGCGGCCAAATGGATGATTAAAGCTTGGTGCAATAGGGAGGCCTCGTGGGCCAAGCTGATCTTCAGAAACAAAAATGAGTTGGCCCTCACGGGGTCCCCGAACTGGAAGAACCTTGACATCATGACCCTGCTATTCTCCCCGATACCTGTCTTCCCGAAAGGCTCCAATCTCGTATGCTCTCTTTGGAAGGGCTGGAATAAAGTCAAAAGCTTCACAAGAATTAGCGAGGACTGGAAGTGGGCGGCCGGAATCAGACAAAACGACTCTATCTGGTTTCCGATACATGGCATCCGGACTGTGGAGTCGTGGAACATTCAAAATGCCAAGAAGTTATGGAACAAAGGATTCAAAAAATGGAAACACCTCTGGAAACATGACACCAACAGTTGGATCAACTACGAGGATATCGACCCTCACATAAACATCTCCTACGAAGAATGGAACACCTTGCAAAGCAGATGCCTCGCTTGGGATCGTCACAAAACTCGCCTTCTCATGGGACATGATGCCCCGAACGCGCGCGGTCTCAAATGGCACAATGGAAATAGCCTACTCAAAATCCCGAACATCAAAGAAACGACTGACCTTCAGATCAACCTCAACAAGAAGTGGTGCCTGTCTTGGACGAGGCTTCGGTGGGACATGAAATTCATGGGTATCTGGCACCCACTTATAGAGATCAAGAAGTCTGTCCTCTTATGGCAAATTCTTCATCGAGGAATCTGGACTAACCATAAGGCAAGCAAAATTTGTGGGATCCCTCCGTGGTGCAAACGCTGCCACCGTGCAATCGAAGACGTCCCACACATCTTCCTTACTTGCCCCAACTCCTACAGAATCTGGCAGATGGTTGGACTGAAAATCAGAGTTCAGAAACAACTTAGTTGGAAACAAGTCCTTTTGGGAGAAGCGATTGGATGCTCTGCGGCTCTCTGGAACGCAATCAGAGGGGAAGTCATGTGGAAAATTTGGCGGGAGCGGTGCGCTCTCAACTTCGGTGACCCCCCCAGGGAGTGGTCGATTGAAAAATCTCTTTTCCTCCTTGGCAAAAGGATTGTCAACAGTAAGAAATCCCCCCCCTTCAGACACCATCAAGTCCTCCTTGTGATCAACAACAAGCTCAAACCCAAGTGGGTCCCACATGAGGGCGACGAGAGGGTGATCAACCTTCTTTGTAATGCAACCTAGGAATCAACCAAGCTTCCCCTGCTTTGTGGGATTTGGGGGGTCCCGTGGGCACTAGTCCCCTTCTTTTGTACCTTTGTTTCTTAATTTAATTCAAGTCCGGGAGAGTAGGCTATTGCCGAACTTCCTTTATACTAAAAAAACTTCATTTCTTATGGTGCATAGAGCAAATAGATGACTCCTAGAATGGATTATTTTCTGTTGAGAGTAAAAATTTACATTCTCTTATTTCTTTAAAATAAAAATAATTGTTAAACACTACTTTCTGAAATTTTTTCCCATCACTTTTGTTAAGCATGAAGTAGTGAGCAGGACTTGCGGTCAACTTCCTCTCAAGATGCTTTTATTTGAGCTCAAATATATTAAGAGGTCTTCAATTAAAATATCTCTTCATTTGCATATTCAAAAAGCAACAAGGAAAATTTGAGGGAGGATATGTGGCGATAAGAGGATTGGAGAACTTGAGAATAACATTTTTGAGAACAGCTTTAGACATGCCTTCATGAGCTGAACATTCAACAACTTGCTTAAGTAAGAAGTTGTTTCTTTTGGATCACCAAGTATGAGAAACAACATCTCCATTTTTAAACGGGACTTAATCATTGAGTTTGGCACTTCTACAATGACTCACATATCCCTCTAATTCTTTAGGTTTATTGGTGATATATGAAAATATTTGCTTACAAATACCATAGTTTGAGGATTTTGATTTCTCATTCGACAAGAATAGAATAGATAAATTCATCTAGAACTTAAGGTCATGAAGAATTTTTGTAATGAAGTAATGATATTTTATGTTTGATTTCAATGTTGAGCTTAACTAAAGTATGACAAAGAACCCTCCTAAACTTACCCTCCTTTTACAAACACTTTGACATACCTAGTGAACTTGGCATGAAAGGAAGGGGTCAGTGAATCGTAGATCCGATGACATAGAATTTAGCACAATAAAAATGGATGAGCTTCTAGCTCAATTTTTATGTTTTCAACAAGAGAATAGATGACAGAGAGACACTCACTCTCTTCATGATTAATTAATGAAGCGATGCATATTTTTCAATGGAAAAGATGTATCCAAATTTTGGAAAGAGTAGGAACTCGAGGACATTAGAACATATGAGGGGCATACTGGGTGTTATACCGGTGCAAATAAATGGGGGCAATTTAGCCCCAACATCGATATAAGTGCCAGTATAAATGTTGGTGCAATAACGCCGGCATATGCATTGATATGAGTATCGGTATACATGTCGATACCTACCTAGTACCGATGGTATAAGCGACGCTATATGCATCGGTACCAGTATCACCGATATAAGCATCAGTATGTCCCTAGGCAAAATCATTGGTATAAGCATCAGTATATCCCTAGGCATACCGACACCTATATCGGCGACCATATTTGCAAAACATTTTTGGGTTGTGCTGCAGCAACATGACAATGGTGTTGTGTAGCAAATGACAATACACTCTGCACAAGAAACACCGAGTGCATTTGACATGTACTCTTGTGATTGCTGATTTAGGGTTTAGAGGACCGAAAACCAAAACATTACAACAAATATGCAAAATGTGAGATCAACAAACATGACATGCTTAACACAAGCAAATTCAATCATCAAAATGATACTTACAAACTCGTGATGCATAGTGTCATACCTGCCACTACCCAAATATGATGCTCCGATCGTATCTAGACATGTGGCTGTCACATCTCATTGCTGACAATATTGGTCAGGACTCTACTACTACTCATCGCAAATCATCTCCAATTCCTCATGGTCTAACCATACAAGCTTTGGTAAGCCTCTTCTGAAAGCCTCACGAGCCTTTGATCATCAATGGGACATCACCTCACACACCGTATCTTGAATCCACTCTGAGTTGATAATAGGGTGTCCACATGCTAGTCAATACTCACTATAGATTGTCTCTATGATATAATTTTTACGATCCTTGTCCTATTCACTCTATTTGACCATGAGAGAGTGTGCAAAATGTATGGAGCATAGTTTTCATATGTGCTAGTGCATGGCCTTTTTGGCTGCATCCATCATTGGAGCTCCATCACGTATATGATACACCTTGGAGTCATCATGGTCCTGAGCACCACAAGGTGTATGTGGTGTACACTGTCACATACCTGCATCTAAGGTACTTGCTCTAGGAGTAGAAGTGGATGACACAATGTCTGTTGCACTACCTCCACAACATCTGCCTCCTCCAGAGCCACCTGTAGATCCACCTCTAGAACCTGCTCCTCCAGAATGTGACCTCAACCGATGGGACAAAAAAGACAGGCCAGCACTTGTATCATGTTATGGTGTCAAATGCATACGTAGACTGTTATAGCCACTAGGGGATGTTTCAAAAGGTGGTCATGCTGGAGTCATAAAGTTAGGAGTGCTGATAGGAGTAGTCCCCCCAAAGTGAGTACCATTAGTGGGAGTAGTCCTGCCAAAGGGAGTACTGCTGGTGGGAGTAGTCTTGCCAAAGGGAGTACTGCTGGTGGGAGTAGTCTCATCAAAGGGAGTGCCACCAGTGGGAGTGCTGATGGTGGTAGTGAGGTTGGGTTGAGTGCTACTACAAGTGATCCAGTATTGTGACGCTCTAATCTTTTCCTACATTTCATGTCTCTCTTTCTCTCTCTCTCTATCTCTCTCTTTCTCTCTCTTTCATCTCTCTTTGTCCCTCTCCATCTCTTTCTCCCTCTCTCTCTCTCTCTCTCTCTTTCTCCCTCTCTTTCTCCCCCTCTCTCTCTCTCTCTCTCTTTCTCTCTCTCTCTCTCTATCTATCTATCTATCTATATATATATATATATATATATATATATATATATATATATATATATATATATATATATATATATATATATATATATATATATATGTGTGTGTGTGTGTGTGTGTGTGTGTATCATCTTTCTCTCTTTCATCTCTCTCTCTTTCTCTCTCTATTCCTAATAGGATCAGTATAAGCATCAGTTTTCCCATGAATATACCAATGTGTATATTGATGTTTATACTAATGCCTATACCGATGTGTATACCGGCGGTAATTTTTTCTGGTGCTTATATTCACGGAAAGCTTTTAGTGGTTATACCGATGCCCAAGTGATTGTTGGTATCCATAGCGTGATCTTTCCACATATTTCCAATGGTCATACTGATGCCAGGGTATGACCGCTGGTATCAGTAGCATTAGTATGCCCCTCATTTGTTGTAGTGAAGTACCTAGATGTCAGTCTCACATTGATGACTGATTATGTGAGCTTTGTCAATGTGTCCGAATACGATCTAGGTGATTAGCTCATGCAAATAAGAGAAACCACATGGGTGCAATATAGAGTTATGCTCCTCAAGCAGTTCATGCTAGAGGATGTAGATAAAGTGACTCGTAAATCCTTTCTAATGTGGGCTCGTATGCCCAATGACCAGTCGATTCTAGAAATTAAAAGGGAGTTTTGACCAACAATTTGATTATCTTTTTTAACATCATAATGGATGTATAAGGCACAAAAGAGTGTTACTATTTTTGAAGCAATAGATGCAAAAGCATGAGAGGAATTAATTCCAGTCTTGAAAGACATGGATTTTGATTCAATACTCACAAAGGATTGGACACTCATACATGAAGACGTGAGGAGATAGATCAATAAGCAACAGACAATCAAAAAAATACATAATGATTGGAAAGTAGATCTTCATGCAAATGACAAAGATCTACAAACTATGTGTGTTTCAACAACTATGGATATTGTCCATGCACATGAAGTATGTAAAATCCTAGTTGTACATGAAGCAGGTATGCATGGTGTACACATACATACTAATGAAGAGGCTCATCAAGGAAATCCTACAAATGGATGTAACATCTAAAGTTTTGAGATGCCAAGAGCCTATACATACCTTTGCCAAAATTAGTGCATATTTAAGGGTTTCTAAACACAAAAAATTCAAAGATGGGAGGAGTAGAGTGATAGATAGAAGCTGATCTAAATCAAATCAATCAAAAACTAAAAGAAATTACAAATAAAGCTACCAAAAACTTACAATAAAAAAAAAGAGGACTCTTTTGCCCTACTATGTCCTAGATATGTGATGGAGTATAATCAATTAAATCAAGGATTAAACCAGGATACAAACAAAAAGCTTAAGATATCAACAAGCCTTCAAATTCAATAAAGAAAAATGCAAAATGGCTTTCTCAAAGAAGATAAAATAAGTTTGTGTGAAGATCAAGCTCAAGATATCATCTCAAGTGATAACATTAGTCAAGACTCGATTAGCTATCTGATGTCGACATATAAAGACATAGGCCTTTGCCCTTAATATGATATTAATGAAATTTCAAAATGTCACTCTAAGGTGAAGGATGATGAAAATGACTTAAGTCCCTGGATGAAAATGACTTAAGTCCATGTGCTAAAGAATTTGAACATGAAGAGATGGATGTGATGATTAACCAAATGTATGAGATATGTCATGAAAATACATCATTTAATGAAATTCAGTATGAAAAGAAGAATACGTTGATGAAGTTGGGCACAATCACTATGAGAGGAAAGATGGTACAATTGATATAAATGTACCTAGAGATGAATTCAAAGATTATGAAGTATCTATATAAGAAGAAATCATTGAAGAAATACGTGAGGGATATAGAGAGATCAATTTCACATTTATTTATATTCTTTAAAAGTGTCAAAATGATGTCAATGAAAGTAGAGATTCTAATTTTGATGAGACTAACTTGAAAATGCAAGAATCTAATGGTTTCAATGATCAAGATATTCTTGATTATGATGAAATAGATTACCTTGATAATGAATGAGAAATAATATTGCACCAAAAGAGTGAAGAGATTTTTGTGTGTAAACAATAAATCAATAGAGATGTGAAACAAGAGCAAGATGTTGAGTTAATTGAAGAGCAAGAGAATTTTTGGGTAGAAGATTTAAATGTGCCATATGATGATACAACTTTTAGTGATGATGAGAGCAGGAGTGATGTGATTTTTGAAGTAGTTAGTGAAACAGGTATCAAGGCTTCCCTAAATGAGGAAGATGGGATGCTCGTCACTAACACTTGAAAAGTCAAGGATATTCTTGCCAATACTCCACAAGTAGGAGGGGGTGAGGAACAAGATATTGATTTAGAGAGGAAGGAAAATCATGATGGATTTTCTCCCAAGCATAAACTTTTTCATGAAGACGAGTTGAACATATGTAATGAAGTGTGTAATGAAGATATGATTGAAGAATGCTTAAGTTTAATTGATTGTGAAGACTTGTTTTTAATGGGTGTGCATGATAATCTTTTAGTTTTAAAAGATGACTGCTCGATATTCTATGGCATAATTGTGAAAAGGGCACTCGAAAAAGAAGGATGAGAAAGTCAAGGACCAGACGTGTTTCAGAGGATACATCTCCTGTGGTATAGGCAACCAAAGAAGGCAAGATAAACAAAAGCAAACAAGTGGCATATTTTTGTAGCAATAGATAACAACTAGAATGCTTTGGTGGAGCAAGAGTAGAATAATTATGATGAGAAGAAAACATAATTTGTGAACTTGTGCCATGCTCAAGACTTTTCTTGCTAATCTTATTTGCGATGTAGTTATCTACACAAAGAACGTGCACCACAAGCTTATTAAAGTTATGGACATCATTTATGCCATAGGAGCAGAGAAGGATAGCCATGCCTTTCGGACGGATCATGTCGAAAGAAAAGTAAGGCCTCTTATGTGAGAGCTGGAGAGTGACAAAAGTTGCAGATGCAGCCAGGACATGGACCAATGTTTCTCGTCGATAAGAGATTTCCTCAACAGGGAGTGGATAATCTATGGAAAGGAAAGGAGACATATTCATGCTAAGATCGTGAATCAATGAGAATTAGCATATCTTTCTACTGTATGTCAATGAGGATGATTAAAAGCCATGCTTATTTGCTTTGCTATGTACAAAAATTTATCAAAGTTTTAAAGATTTTGTGCAAATGTCTTTTGTTCGAAGAGATATTAAGGACAAAGAAAACTGGTGGCTATTAAGGACAAAGAAAACTGGTGGCATATCTATGAATTAATGAATGGAGGCACATCGATGCTCTAATGCTTGGAAAAGAAGATTGGACATCTTTAGCTAGAAACGATTGTCACATGTTGGGAAATTAAGTACTCTTCTACAAAACTTTGAAATGGACCATTTTCTATGTAGAGTAAAACTTTCCATTCTCTTGTTTTGTTTAAAATTTAAATAATGGTTAAACACTACTTTTTGAATTTCTTTTCCATCACAATTGTTAAGCATGAAGGAGTGTGGAGAACTTGTATTCTACTTTCTCTTAGGATAGTTTCATCGGAACTCAAATATGTTAAGAGTTCTTCTATAAAAATATCTGTACGTTTGCATAGTCAAATGTAGTAAGGAAAAGTTGAGGCAGGATATTGGTGACAAGAAGGTTGAAGAACTTAATACTATCATTTTTTAGAACACCTTTAGACATGCCTTTATGAGATGAACATTAAGCAACTTGATTAACTAAGAGATTGTTTCTTTTGGATCAACATTTATGAGAAACAACATCTCCATTTTCCTATGGGACTTAAGCATTGTGTTGAGTACTTCTAGAATGAGTTCCATGTCCCTCTAAGTCTTTAGTTTTATGGGTGATATATGAACATATTTTCTTAGAAAGACTATAGTTTAAGGATTGTGATTGTTCATTCGACAAGAGTAAAATTAGCAACTTCCTCTAGATTTTAAGGTTGTGAAGAATATATGGAATAAAGTAATGATATATTTATGATTGATTGCAATGTTGAGCTTAAATAAAGTATAATAGAGAGCCCTCCTCAAGTTACCCTCCTTTTACGGTCACTCTGATATACCTGGTGAACCCAATGTGAAAGAAGGGGATGATTCAATCATAGAGCCAATGACATAGAATTTAGTGCAGTAAAAATGAACAAATTTCTAGCTGATTTTTACACTTTCAACAAGAGGACAGACGAGAGAGAGAAATTCACTCTCTTGATGACTGATTAATGAAGAAATGTAGATTTTTCAAAGGAAAGGATGAATACAAGTTTTGTAAAGATTACGAACTCTTGGCAAAGTAATTAGACATTGGTCTCACATGGATGACAAACCATGAGTTATGCGAGAACTTTGTCTATGTGTCTTAATATGATCTACATGGTCAACTCATACAAATAAGATAAACCACTTGGGCGAAATACAAAGCGGTGCTCCTCAAGCACTTCATGCTAGAAGGTGTAGATAAAGTAACGCAGAAATCCTTTATGATTTGGGTTCATACATCCAAGGACTTATCGATTCTAAAAGTTAAAAGGGAGTTTGACCAACACTTGGATGATCTTTTTGAACATGATAAGAGGTGTATAAGACATGACATAGTGTCACTCTTTCTACAAGCAATAGATGCTAAAGCTCAAGAGGAATTAATTGCACTCATGCAAGACATGGATTCTGATTCGGGATGCACAAAGAATAGGATGCTTATATGTGAAGACTTGAGGAGATGTGTCAAGCTAGGATGAGCAGACAATCAAAAAAATCTTAAAGTTTGGAAAGTAGATCTTCATGTAGATGACGAAAACCTACAAACTCTCTGTGTCTCAACAACTATGGATATCATCCATGCACATGAAGTATTGAAACACTAGATGTACATGGTGTGGCTATGCATGGACTACATATACATACTAATATAGAGGTTCATCAAGGAAACCCTACAAATGCAACTAGTGTAACAATCAAAGTTTTGAGATGTCAAGAGCGTATGGATACTTTTCCCTAATGAGTGGATGTTTAAGTTCTTTAAATACATGAACTCCAAAGCTGGAAGGAAAAGAGAGACAGAAGATAATCTAAATCAAATCAATCAAAAACCAAACAAATTTCAAATAAGAGATAGCAAAAACCTACAATCAAACAAAAAGAGGCTTCTCTTGCCCTACTAATTAGGATACAAACAAAGAGCTTATGATATCCACAAGCCTTTGAATTGACAAAATAGAAATGACAAAAATTCATCCAAAGAAGATTAAAAAAATTGTGTGAAGATCAAGCTCAAGATATCATCTCAAGTGATAACATTAATCAAAACTTGATTAGGGATCTTATGTGGACATATAAAGACATATGCCTTTTTCCTAAATATGATGTGGAATCTCCAAAAGGTAGGGAGCTAAATCCACAACTCATGTGGTAGAAAGAATCAATTCAAATCACCCCTAAAGTGTAGGAACACTTTTAGCTGAGGGAAATTCAAGATTCAAACTCATTAGTTGAGTATAAAAAGAGAAGCTTTTAGTTGTGGGTTAGAGAGAGTCATTCTAAGAGCTTTTGAGCTACATCATTGAGCATACCTTGACATCAACATATTTATGAGTATTCCACTACACTCCCCTTGTATCATATGTTCATTAGCATACATAATTTGATACATTTCTTCAAGTTAATTTCTATCTTCTACTTGTTGATAACTTGCATCTTCATCATTTTGGTGATTTTGGAGAAGTGATTTCTCTATGTGTACTCAACCATTGGATGCATTTTAACTTAGTATAGTTAGAATGAAGTTTTTACTATCTATACATCAAGTTTCACTATTTTTGGTTTAGTCAATCTTGAGATATGAACTGATGAAGTTGACTATGTTTGCACATCATCTTGCTCCTAAAATGTCGGGATGACCCCGCTGAGTTGCTAAACTTATTTCTTAGTGTGTAGTGCCTCTAAATTCATGTAGCAACTTGCTTTAGTTAGTTGTACACTTGAATTAGATGTGTGCAAAATCTCTCTAATCAACTCATACCAGATTGTGAGCTCTGGCCAAAATACTGGGCACCTACATTCCCAATATTAACGTTATCTATTTTGGTGCAAACTTTTGGGGATGATGTTCCAAAGTACCTAGTGGTTGTAAATGCATTATTGTGAAGCAAAAGGAGTCTGATAAGCATCCCTGGAGTCAACTTGGTAGGTGTACAGTAGGTTTTGTGCAACACTAGCTCATCTCTGGAGCATACTCAACCATCTCCTCATAGTGTTATCATAGCAATAACAAATCAACATGGAAGATGGATTTCCTTCATCAACAGATAAATTGGATCAGTGTAATTAATCAGCTTGTTCACTTAGAATGGAAGCTTATCTTCAAGGGAGAAACCTCTATGGTTACATTTCTAGAGATGAGATGATCTCAATCCTTAGAAGCAAAGGAAAACCAATTCAAGAAAAACAAGAGAGGTTAACCACATGGTGCTCAAAGGATGCTCTAGCTAGGTCATACATTCTTAAACCAATCTTTGATTTTTTACTTCCACACATCAAGAATTGCAAGAGTTCATTAGAAAGTTGGAATGCTCTTGAAGGATTCTTCTCATCAAGTACAAAAAGAAAAAACCAACTCTGGATGGAGTTCACTACACTCAAGAAGATGCCCAAGCAAAGTGTGACCGATTTTGTCACCAAAATGGACATACCATATAAACTTGGGAGAATTAGAGAAGTCATTGATGGAGAGTAGATAGTGATACAAGTGATCAATGGAATAAAGGCAGATGATAGATGGGAAGCTTTCACCATAGCTATGGACCTCTACATGGATATCTAGATTCTTGATTTCAGCACTCTCATGGGACAATTTCACACATGAGGCAATGCTTATGAAGAATGGAGACAATTCAAAAGGTAATCAATCCTTTGCCCTAATAAAGATGGTAAAGGCAAGAGTAAAAAGTCTGACGATGACGGTAGTACCTCTCAAGAAAACTTTGCAGGTAGAGGTAGAGGTTCAAGAGGAAGAAGTAGAGGTTCAAGAGGAAGAGGCAGAGGAGGAAGACAAGGCAAGGGGAGATCTCAAATCTTCTCTCCATGTTCCATATGTGGCTTAACTAATCATATTACTGAGAATTGTTTCAAGACTCTTAGAAACCAAAGAGGAAGAAGCTACAACAAAGAAGGCTATGGAAGCTCAATAGGAATATTCAACAATAACAATGGTTACAACAACAACTCATACAACAACAATAACTATCAAGGAGCATACAAAGGAAGGAGAGACTACAACAACTATGCAGATGATCAATCTAAAGAGGACTCATTAATTCTGATGAATATCATAATGAAGCAAAGTCAAGTAGATGAACATGTATTCTATATAGACTCAGGTTGCTCAAATCATGTAGGAATGTAGCTGTACTCTCAAACTTGGAGGATCCAAGAAATAGACATGAATTTCAAACAAGAGATGACACAATGCATCTAGTGGAAAAGATAGGCAATATAAAGACTTCAGATGGTAATATGAACCTATTGAGTAAGGTATTGTATGTACCAACCATAATAAAAAATCTCATTAGTGTTGGTTAGATTGTTAAAAAAGGATTGTAGTTCAGATTTACAAAGAATGAAGCATTTGTTCAGGATCCACATCAGGGATTCAAGAGTATATCAAGAGGAGAAAAATCAGGTAGACTATTTATATTTGAGCTCCAGGATACTAAGAACATTGCTTTGTTCAATTATGGTAGTCAAACATTGTCCAAAACTAAAATTCGACATAAGAGGTGAGCTCATATAGGTGAAAGGGCAGTGAAGCAAATCTGTAAGGATCAAAGTGTGCTTGGTTTACCAAATATCTCCGAGAAACACATGATTTACGAATGCAGTGCTTGTCAATTTGTCAAGTCTCACAGGCAACCATTCATAAAGAAGGGATATATTCATGAAGAGCTATTGGAGCTAGTCCATATAGATGTATGGGGACCAAGCAAGGAGCCATCTATCTCTGGATCCAAGTATTATGTGTCTTTCATTGATGACTGTAGCAAATGGAAGACTTTCCAACATTTTCAAAGAGGAATGAGCATACACATGAAGACTCAAGTTATCCTGATGATGATCAGAAAAATCCAAGAAGAGAAATAAATTCTAGGAACTCCAAAGGCAAAGCTAAAGTGCAAGATTTGAGAGATGTGGTAGAATCATCTCAACAAACTATAAGAAGATCTGCTAGAGAGAAAAGGAAGCTAAAAAGTTATGGTTATGACACCTTCTTGATCACTAAGCATCCCATTTATATTGCTCAGGATACGAACTTAGAAGAACCATCAACATATGAAGTGGCCAAGAAGAAACCAAAATGGAAAGATGCCAAGAAGAAGAAATTGAAGCCCTACAAGAAAATCAGACTTGGGAATTGGTTCCCAAGAAACCATCTATGAAGTTCATTGGCTCAAGATGGATTTACAAGGTAAAGAAGAATTCTAATGGCTCAATTAATAGGTACAAAGCAAGGCTTGTGGCTAAGGGGTTTGCTCAAACCCAATGTATTGATTATAAAGAGACATTCTCACATGTGGGAAAGATGCCCACAATTAGAGTACTTATGAGTGTAGTATCTTCCAAGAATTGGAATATCTATCAAATGGATGTTAAACATGCTTTTCTAAATGGTTGGATTTAAGAGGAGGTATGCATGGCTCAACCTCCTAGTTTTGAAAATAAATCATATCTAGAACATGTATGCATGTTAAGGAAATCTTTGTATGGCTCGAAGCAAGCTCTTAGAGCTTGGAATCATAGATCAATCACTTATTTGTAGGATAAAGGATTTAAGGTAAGCAAGGGAAATCCTTCCCTCTTCATAAAGAGGAATCACTTAGAGATTATATACCTTTGTGTATATGTGGATGACATAATCATTACAGGTAATGATGTATATGGAATCAAGAGGATCAAAGGTCACATGAAAGAATAGTTCAAGATTAGATATCTTGTCTTACTCACTTACTTCCTAGGTTTGGAAGTGCTATATACAAAAAGAGGTATGTTCCTAACTCAGAGAAAGTACATTGGAGATATGCTCTCCAAATTTGTAATGGAAAATACAAAGGTTGTAGGTACACTCATGGAGGTAAATCATAAGCTAAGTGTTGGTACATTTGGAAAGCCTTGATGCTTGACCAAATATCAAAGGTTTATCTCACATAAGTTTTGATCACTCATAGAGCATATGTGAACACCTCTTGTAAAAGCATAGAGTTTAACTCTTGAGATAAAAGTAAAATAGATTGATTGAAGGAATCTCGTAGCATTTTGAGTTGTATGTCACAACTACCTAAGTGGTAAGAATCAAATCAATCACTACCAAAAAGGGTAGGAACACTTTTAGGTGGTAGATTCAAAATTCAAAATTCAAAATCACTTCATGACTATAAAACTACATCACTTTAGTCATGGGTATAGAGCAGAGAAGAAGGAGCTATTGAGCTTCAAGATTGTGGCTACACTAAGCCCACATATGTATGCGTAAGTCTAAATCCTCTCCCTTGTATCAAGCTTTCAAAATTATATACATTTGATTCATTTAGTGCAAGTCATTCTCTATGTACTGTTGTCTGTTGCAAAGTCTTCATTTCAGCGATTTTGATTAGTTGTGTTCTCTGCGTATACTCATCCATTTGATGTGATTCAACTTGGAATATGTAGCATGCTTTGTCTTATTTGTCACATATCCATTTTCATATCATTTGGTTCATTAAATTGTGAGGTAAGAACTCTGCAAGCAACCTATGTCTGCTCACTATCATCTTCCTAAAAAGTTAGGATTACACCCCCAACTTCTTAATATCATTTCTCATCATATACTCATCTTAAATTAGTGAAATAACTTCTAACAATGAGCTAAGGTCTGAATTTAGCTATTTAAAAAATCTCTTGGGTCAATTGTAATCATTGAGTGAGCACAGGTATTTTTTTGAGAGGAACCTAGTCCATAAATAGCAAGTTTTTGGAACCCTTCAACTCTGAAAGTTATCTGTTTTGGGATAACTATTTGAGGATGATGCTCCAAGGTACATAGTGGGTCCAAATGCATATTTGGAAAGCTAAAGATATCTACTAAGGTGTTCTAAAGCTACATTGGAAGATGTAGAATAGGATTTGTGCAGCACCCTATCTTTGGAGTGTATCCAACCATCTCCTTACAGTCGTATCAGAGTTATCATCAACTCAACATGGGAGATGGATTACCATCATCTATTGACAAATTGGATCAAGGTAATTACTCTGCTTGGTCACTTAGAATTGAAGCATATGTTCAAGGTAGAAATCTCTATGGTTACATATTTGGAGACGAGCGGGTGCCAATACTCAGAAGCAAAGGTCAACCTACTCAAGAAGAACAAGAAAGGTTAACAAGGTGGTGCTCCAAGGATGCTTTAGCCAGGTCTTATAGTTTCAACTTAGTTTCTGATTTCTTACTTCCACACATTAGGAATTTTAAGACATCACAAGAGACATAGAATGCACTTGAAGCATTCTTCAAGCACTAGAGCAAGGAAGAACCAACTCTAGATGGAATCCACCACACTCAAGAAGATTCCAAGAAAAGTGTGACTAATTATGTCACCAAAATGAAGGACCTAGCTGATCAACTTAGAAGCATTGGAGAAGTCATTGACGAGAAGCAGATTGTGAGACAAGTGATCAATGGAATCAAAGGAGATGATAAATGGGAAGCATTTACCATAGCAATGGAAATTTACATGGATATACAGATACTTGACTTCAATACTCTTATGGGGCAACTATTCACTCATGGAGCCAAGCTTGTGAAGAACAATGACAACTCAAAAAGTAACCAATCCTCTGCCCTATACACTAATAAGAATAAGAGTAAGGATAGCAAAGGCAAAGGGAAAAGATCTGATGATGAAGCTAGTACCTCCCAAGCTAATTTCGCAAGAAGAGGTAGAGGTACAAGAGAAAGAGGCAGAGGGGGTAGACAAGGCAGAGGGAGATTCCAAATCTCTTCTCCATGTGCCATATGTGTCTTGACTAACCCTACAACTAAGAATTATTTCAAGAATACCAGGAATCAGAGAGGAAGAGGCTTCAGTAGAGGAAGCTATGGAAGAGGAAGCTCAAGCTACAACAGTACCAATAACCAAGGAGGATATAGAGGAAGAAGAGATTACAACAATTACACTGAAGAGCAGACACAAGAGGAATCACTTCTATTAATGAACATGACCATGAAGCAAGGTAAAGCAGATGAGCATGTATTCTATATAGATTCTGGTTGTTCCAATCATGTAGCAGGGAATGTCGCTCTACTATCAGACTTGGAAGATCCAAGGAATATACATGAGGTTCAAACAGGAAATGACACAAGGCACTCAATTGAAAAGATTGGAAATCTGAAGACTCTAGATGGAAATATGAATCTATTTAGTGAGGTATTGTATGTACCTACCATAACCAAGAACTTGATAAGTATTGGACAAACTGTAGAGAAAGGATTGCAGGTAAGGTTCACAAGGAATGGAGCATTTGTGGAAGACCCTCAACAAGAATTCAAGAGAATTGGAAAGGGAGAAAAGTCAAGTAGAATCTTTAATTTGAGATGCAAGATACTAGAAATATAGCTCTATTCAATTATGGAGGACAAACCCTATCAGAATTAGAGATGTGACACAAAAAATTAGCTCACATTGGCGAAAGTAGTTTGAAGCAAATATGCAAGGATCAAAGTGTGCTTGGCCTGCAAGGATCAAGGTGTGCTTGGCCTACCAAGAACCATATGATATACAAATGCAGTGCTTGTCAATTTGGGAAGTCACATAGACAACCCTTTATGAAGAAAGGCTACATTCATGGTGACCTATTGGAGCTAGTCCACACAAATGTTTGGGGACCTAGCAAAGAACCATCAATTTCACGATATAGGTACTATGTATCTTTTATGGATGATTGTAGCAAATGGACCATCCTATACTTTGAGTGATGTTCAGAGTGGTGTGACTTTTGAAGTAGTTAGTGAAGTAGGTGTCAAGGCTTCCCATAACAAGAAAGATGGGGCATTGATCGCTAACTTTTCATAAGTCAATAATATTCTCACCAATACTCCACAAGAAGTAGGAGGAGATGAGGAATAAGAGATTGATTTAGAGAGGAATGAAAATCATGATGTGTTTTCTCCTAAAAGTATGCACAACTAAGTGAATTAAATGAATTAATGTTACATAATGAATGTATTGCAGAACAAAATCGTGAAATGAATGCATCTAGTATTCAAAGGAATGAATTATTTTCAAAATGATTTCATTGAATATGATGTTATTGGTATTTCTTGTGATTTAATCAGTATAGGTGTTGATCAAGATCCAATTGAAGATTTTGAGTTTGAGTGGATCATACAAAAAGCGACTATCTTCCATTTGTTTTTATATTTTTTTATTAAAGATGGATTTTTGGGGTAATATTTCATGGATTTCATACACATGTAGTGTCATTTTGATTCGATGTTTCCTATCTTTTGTTTAGTTTCTATGACTACAAGAAATGATTGAGTGAGACAATGGAGACTATGAACAAAGAATGAAGTTGATAAATCAATTTCCATTAAAAATCATGCTTTAACCTTAATCCATTTGCACCATTTGAGTTGCACTGCATTTATAGCATGCATATTTTAAGATGAAAAGACCACATGTTCTAATTCCCATAAGAGCACTTTCATTTGCACATGAAATGGATTTATAACTATCATGAATAATAGTAGGATGAACTATGAATGAAAATGAGAGGAGTTGTGAGTGAAGATGACAGTGAGTGCATTTGTGAGTAAATTTAAGATGGTAAGCTTCTTTGTTTCAAAAGCATGAGAAATGTTTCCATCATTGCACCATATTGTGAATGCTTGCATCTAAAGTGTGCATTTTTTAATATGTGTGTGCATAAAATTTGGAAGCAAATAGATGCACATCTAGTTGCAGATCAATTGAATTGTACATGCATGATCAAAATTAAAGTATCCTTTGAGTGGAGAAACCTCATCATCAGATGTCTGATACCTTGTCTTTACAACATTGTGTTTATCGATGCATTTAAAGTATGCATGCATAGGGCCCACCACATGGTCATGCATAGACACAAATGATTTTTTATCTACATGCACATTATTCTTTTACTCACACTTTGGATTTCCCACAGACCTATATATAAGATGATTGGTGGTGTATCCAGAGGCCACATAGGTTTGGAGGGGGTGGATCTTGTAGTTTTTCCACTTCTCATTTTAAAGATTGCCTTGGGAATGTTCCTAGTAAATTAACTTGGATATCATATCATAAGTAAAGGTCTCTATAGACACTTGAACGGAAATACATTGTATGGTGACATTGGTCTCCATCAACAAGCAAGATCATTATCAATGAAACAAGAGATATTTGAAATATTGATAGAAAGAAAATTGTTGATAGTATTCTAAACATCTACCACTTCATAAGAGCTTCATTTCTTATGGTGCATAGAGCTTGGTTCCATGTAAAAGTGACCACTTAATCACCTATGTAGTTAGGCACTTGCTATTCAGTTTCTTTCGCTATTCCTTTGTTTTAAAGACAAGTATAGAAGGAGGGCATGAACTGATGTGCATGAAAAAGAGAATTTCTTTGGACATGGCAGCCAAAGTCAGGTGAACCAGATGGGACAGACATGTATCATTAGTGCTTGGATTTAGAAGGAAAAAATGGGCTTTGTATTTGATGGAATAGTTGAGCACTCAATTAAAAGGATCAAGAAGGTGAGAAATAAGAACAATAAGGAACATTCAATAGCTTGAAGAATTTCTCTTCCCTTCGGGGCAGAGAAAGGAGATAAAGGAAAGAACTCATCCTTGAACTGGGAGGGGGGGAAGTACAGAACATTATCGTCAAAGAAAATTTCCTCTCTTCTTCATTCAGAAAAGGTGTGAAGGGCCTTCGATCCTCTTCGTGAGGAAAAAAGTGACACTAGTTGGAAGAAAAGGAGCATGAGTATGGAGTTGTAACCATCCTCACTACCATGGTTTTTCATATATATAACTTGTGTAGTCTCCATAAAGTTTTGGCAAGGGGACCATTTTCTGTGCAGAGTGAAACTTTCCATTCCCTTCTTTTCTTTACAATGTAAATGATGGTTAAACACTGTAGTTATTGTGTGTTGTTCTCCAAGCTTCTTCTTCTTCCTTATGTTGTTTGCATGCTTCCACAAACGTCTAACTCCAACAATTGGTATCAGAGCAGGTCATCGCTTCATCTAGGGCATCATCGACACCTCTCCGATTGTAGTCTCAGAATTGCAAGAATTTTGGTGTAGGCTATCTTGTCTTTTTGTGCCAAAGGTATATACCAGTTTTGGTTCACCAGTAGAAGAATCTCGAAGTCTACTACAGGTTTAGCAGAACTCATTTGGGCAGTTCTGTTCAACTTTTTGAGATATAGTCAATTTTTTGCATCAAGGTATTTTAGTCACTAGCCATGGCTGAAAGCAGTGATGTATTCCGTATGTTGGTTGTTGAGGATAAGTTAGATGGTACCAACTACCCATTATGGGCTTATATGATGCAACATGTATTGGTTGCAAAAGGACTGTGGAATATTGTGCAAGGTGTTGAAAGACGTCATGTTACACCTGTGAATATAGGTACTACAAATACAGGTGTTGGAGCTGATGGAGATGGCTTTGAAGATGATGATATTCTGCAGATTCTTGTTTGTGCTACAGTTTCTGCTGCACCTACTGCAGAGCAAATTTGTTTGGATGGTAGAGATGCTTAAGCACATGCATTGATAGCTTTGTCTATCATATCATACTTGAGCAGACTCTCATAGTGACTCTTTTGCATAAGATTGCTATGCTATGGCTTCCTCTAGTGTCTGTGATGAGATTGAACCTGTTTCGTTTGATGAAGCACAACATTCTGAACATTGGATGGCTGCAATGAAATATGAATATGATGCTATAATGAAGAATGGTACTTGGTCTTTATGTTACTTGCCCCCTGGCAAGAAGGCCATTGGCACAAAGTGGGTATACAAGTTGAAGCGTAAACCTGATGGAACAGTTGACAGGTATAAAGCTAGGCTTGTTGCAAAGGGTTATGCGCAGGAAAGAGGCATTGATTTTGATGAGACCCTTTGCACCTACTTGTCTAATGACTACTGTTTGTAGCATCTGTGCACTTGCATCTCATTATGGTTGGAATGTACATCAGTTGGATATCAAAACAACATTTATGAATGGTGACTTGCATGAAGAAGTGTATGTTTTTCAGCCCCATGGTTTTGTGTAGAAAGGGCATGAGAACCAAGTGTGTAGGTTAAAGAAGGCATTATATGGTTTAAAGCAAGCACCATGTGCTTGGTATGAAGAGATACATGCCTATCTAATTGCATATGGTTTTGAGAACAGTCCAACTGAAAGCACCTTATATGTTAAGCGTGCTAATGATGTACTTCTGATCATTGTGGTTTATGTTGATGACATGCTACTCACTGGTCTTCATGAGAGGAATATTGCTGATTTTAAGGCTGTTTTGCAAACTGTTGATATATTTAGGTAGTGATGTGTGTGAACACTCTAGGACCGCCGGGGCACCTTTTTCCCTCTTTAGGAGGTTTTTTCCCCCGGCTTGTATATATGCCTATTGCCCTAATGGGCTACTTATCTTTGTACATTCTCTGGTAATACATTCAGTATTGTGTGTGTTTGTGCTCCAAGCTTCTTCTTCTTCGTTGTGCTGTTCGTGTGCTTCCGCAGACATCTATCTCCAACAATTGGTATCAGAGCAGGTCGTCACTTCATCTAGGACGCCATCGACACTCCTCCATTTGCAGTCCCAGATTCGCACGAAATTTGGTGAGCATACTCAGGGTGTTTCAGAGATCAAAACAGCTTCGTTCTGTGGTGCTGAAATTGCGATATGAGCTCGTTTTGGCCTCCGAACACACTATCGTAATGCTTGTGCAGGCTATTTCGTCTTTTTGTGCCATAGGTATATACCAGTTTCTGTTTGCCAGCATAAGCATCTCAAAGTCTGCTACAGGTCTAGCAGAATTGGTCTGGGCAGTTCCGTTCAACTTTTTGAGATATAATCAATTTTTTGCATCAAGGTATTTTAGTCACCGGCCATGGCTGAAAGCAGTGATGTATTCCGTATGTTGGTTGTTGAGGATAAGTTGGATGGTGCCAAGTACCCATTATGGGCTTATATGATGCGACATGTGTTGGTTGCAAAAGGATTGTGGAACATTATGTAGGGTGTTGAAAGACATCCTGTTACACCTTTGACTACAGGTACTGCAAATACAGGTGCTGGAGCTGATGAAGTTGGTGTCGAAGATGATATTCCACAGATTCGTGTTTATGCTGCTATTTCTACTGCACCTACTGTAGAGCAGATTCGCTGGGATGGCAGAGATGCCCAGGCACATGCATTGATAGCTTTGTCTGTCAAACGTGCCATTATTTCTCACATTTTCTCTTGCAGAACAACTAAGGATGCTTGGGATACACTTACCACATTGTACCAAGCTAGGAATGAGGCTCGTGTTGCTTACCTCCGAAAACAGTTCGAGAGTGAGCACATGAATGAAGGTGATTCTATGGATAGTTTCCTAATGAAGATCAAAGATTTGAAGGAACAGTTGATTTCTGTTGATGAGGTTATACGAGATAGCTCACTTGTGCAGACCGTTCTGAATGGTCTTCCTGACTCATATCAAAGTTTTGCTTCTACTCTTCGGTTGATGATGAAAGGCAATCCGAATGCCTTATCATTTGAGGAGTTAGTCTCTGTTTTGTTGCAGGAAGATCAGTCCAGGCAGAACAGGTCCATTATGCGAGTTGCAGATCAAGCTTTCCTGGCTAGTCAGAAGGGCAAAGGAAAATGGAGCTCTTCAACTAGTAAGCAAAAATCTGCTAATTCTGCATATTCGAAGAAGGAAGATAAAGATGAGAAGAAATCATAAAAGCAGAAATTGTTTTGTAAGTACTGTAAAGGGAATGGTCATATCATAAAGAATTGTCCAAAACTCGCTGCTAAAGAGGCAAAGAAGAAAGAGGCTGGAATGGTTGTTGTAGAGGCCTCTACACCAAAAACAGAGTCTGCAAATCTTGTGCAGGAAGAAGGATGGGTGTTTACTACTGTCTGCAGTTTTGACCCATCTTCTTATGATCAGTGAATTTCTGTAGTAGACTCAGATGTTTGGTATTTTGATAGTGGGGCAACCAAACATATTACCTCACAGTGCAATTTCTTCTCTTCACTCGACCCTACAAGGAATACTGTTACATGCGCCAACAACTCCTCTTATCCTGTTATGGGAGTTGGTAAGATCATTTTGGCTACTGTTGATGGTAGTTCTTTCACTTTGTCAGATGCTTTATTTGTGCCAGGGATAAAAAAGAACCTGTTATCAGTTTCTGCATTAGCCAAGATTGGCTTGGTTGTGAAATTTGTTGATGACAGGTGTACAGTTCATGATCTCTCAAATGGCGATGTGATTATTGCTTCTTGCATTTTATGTCGTGGGCTGTATAAGCTCATAGACTATGAAAGATATGTAAGTGATTTGGCATGTGCAGTAAATGATTCTCAGGCTATGTCAGATGCAAAGCTTTGGCATGCACGCTTTGGTCATCTGAATTTTGCTAGTTTGCTACGCCTGCAGAAATCTAAAATGGTGTCCTCTTTGCCCAAACTTGAGGCACCTGGAAAAAATGTTTGTGAAGGCTATATTTTGGGCAAAATGCAACATTCATCCTTTCCAAAAGATGTTCAGTTCGGGCTACTCAGAAATTGCAACTTGTACATAGTGATGTATGTGGTCCTATGCAGACACCTTCTTTTGGAAATTACCTTTACTTCGTGACTTTCATTGATGATTTTTCCAGGCATGCATGGGTATATCCACTCAAAGAAAAGTCCGAAGTGTTCATGTGCTTTAAACAGCTTTTGGTTTTGGCTGAAAATCTATCAGCATGTAAAATGGGCACCCTCCGTTCTGATCGAGGGGGGGAATATATGTCTTCTAATTTTAATGCATTTCTGGCTGAACGTGGGATAAAACACCAGTGTACAGTGCCGTATACACCTCAACAGAATGGAGTTTCTGAACGAAAGAACAGGTCACTCATGGAGATGGCGAGGTGCATGGTCAAGAGTTAGGCTTTACCACATAGTTTCTGGCTTGAGGCTGTCATGTGTGCAACATATGTACTGAACAGGTGTCCCACTAAAGCGCTGCAGTCTATCACTCCATATGAGGCTTGGCAAGACCGCAAACCATTTGTTGCTCATCTGCGTGTTTTTGGTTGTTTGGCATATGCACTAGTGCCTGAACAACATCGCAGAAAATTGGATGATAAGGCAGTAAAATGTATTTTTGTTGGGTACAGTTCTGAAAGTAAAGGCTATCGTCTGTATCATCCACAGACTAAATGCATTCTGGTAAGCCGTGATGTTGTATTTGTGGAAGATGCTATTCAGCCATTGCTTTCATGTACTAAGGAGACATCTGTTAGCTCCAAAGACATGTATGATACTTTGATGCCTCTTTTTATAGGTGGACAGTCTAGTGCTGGTCCTAATGAGGCAACTTCTCAGCCTTTGCAGGGTCCATATGATGATGCAGATCATTCCATTTTTGATGCAGATTTACATGATGCACTTGTTGATGAGAGAGCTGATATTGAGCAGGCAAAAACTATGCCAAAATGGCTGGTGCAGACTTTGCGTGACAGCAAATTAGATGCACCTTTGTCATATCGTACTCATTCAGGCTCTCATAGTGCCTCCTTTACATCAGATTGCTATGCTATGGCTGTGTCTAGTCTCTGTGATGAGAATGAGCCTATTTCTTTTGATGAAGCACCTAATTCAGAAAATTGAATGGCTGCTATGCAATCTGAATATGATGCTATAATGAGGAATGGTACATGGTCTTTATGTGACTTGCCTCCTGGGAAGAAGGCCATTGGAACTAAGTGGGTATACAAGGTGAAGCGTAAACCTAATGGTACAATTGACAGGTATAAGGCTAAGCTTGTTGCAAAGGGTTATGCGCAGGAAAGAGGCATTGATTTTGATGAGACCTTTGCACCTACATGTCGTATGACTACTGTTCAGAGCATTTGTGCACTTGCAGCCCATCATGGTTGGAATGTACATCAGTTGGACATTAAAACAACATTTCTGAATGGTGACTTGCATGAAGAAGTGTATGTTTTTCAGCCCCGTGGCTTTGTGCAGAAAGGACATGAAAACCAGGTGTGCAGGTTAAAGAAGACATTATATGGTTTAAAGCAAGCACCACGTGCTTGGTATGAGAAGATACATGCCTATCTGGTTGCACATGGTTTTGAGAACAGTCCAACTGAAAGCACCTTATATGTTAAGCGTGCTAATGATGTGCTTCTGATCATTGTTGTCTATGTTGACGACATGCTGCTCACTGGTCCTATTGAGAAGCATATTGCTGATTTCAAGGCTGATTTGCATGCCTCATTTGAGATGTCTAATTTGGGGCATTTGCATCACTATTTGGGCATTCAGTTTATGCAAGTTGATGGTGGAATGGCTTTGTGTCAAACAAAATATATTCACACAATATTGCAGCGTTTTGGCCTTGAAGATTGTAAGTCTATTGCCACTCCTATTGAGACACGTTTACGATTGAGTCTTCATGATGCTGGAGATGCATTTGATACTGTTCTCTATCAGCAGGCTGTTGGATGCTTGATTTACCTATGCATTACTCGGCCAGATATTTAGTTTGCTGTCTCACAGATGAGCAGGTTTATGCATTGCCCAAGAGTCACACATTGGAAGGCAGTTAAGCGCATCTTTCGCTAGTTGAGTGGTACTCGGCTACTTGGGTTGTTTTATCCCAAGGGGGGATCACTACCGCCAGATTTGCATGCTTTTTTTGACTAAGATTGGGCTGGTTGCTATGACACTCGTGTGTCCACCAGTGGTTTTTGCTTCATGCTTGGTAGTTCATGTATATCTTGGTTGAGCAAGAAGCAGCCTACTATGGCCAGTTCCAGTTGTGAGGCTGAGTATAGGGCAGCTTTCACAACTACTGTTGAGTGTGTGTGGCTCAGATGCCTTATGGCTGATTTGGGTGTTGGTCAGTCTTCTGCCACCACCATCTTCACTGATAGTCATAGCGCATTGGCAGTTGCGAGGAACCCTGTGTTCCATGCTCGCACTAAGCACATTGAGGTGCATTATCACTATGTCAGGGAGAGGTTCTCTGCTGGGGAGATCAACTTGGCATATGTGCCCACGCAAGAGAACATTGCAGACCTTTTCACGAAGGCTCTGCCTACGGAGAAGTTTGAAGTTTTCCGCAAAGTTTTGGGCTTACTTCCTTTTGTGGAGCGACTTCCGCATAGCTTGGCACTTCCTTATACATGAGTGCCAGCTACTTGTTCACCGCATCACTCCCAGGGGGGATTTGTTGATATATTTAGGTAGTGATGTGTGTGAACACTCTAGGACCGCCCGGGCACTTTTTTCCCTCTTTAGGAGGTTTTTTCCCCCCAGCTTGTATATACTTGGGCTACTTATCTTTGTACATTCTCTGGTAATACATTCAGTATTGTGTGTGTTTGTGCTCCAAGCTTCTTCTTCTTCCTTGTGCTATTCGTGTGCTTCCGCAGACATCTATCTCCAACACAAACCTCATTTGAGATGTCTGATTTGGGGCATTTGCATCACTATTTGGGCATTTAGTTTATGCATGTTGATGGTGGAATGGCGTTGTGTCATTTTAGCATTTTGGCCTTGAAGATTGTAAACCCATTGCCACTCCTATGGAAACAGGTTTACGATTGAGTCCTCATGATGCCGAAGATGCATTTCATGTTGTTCTCTATCAGCAGACTGTTGGATGCTTGATTACTTATGCATTACTCGGCTAGATATTCAGTTTGTTCTCTCATAGATGAGCAAGTTTATGCATTGCCCAGGTGTGAAGCATTGGCAAGCAGTTAAGCGCATCTTTCACTACTTGAGTGGTACCCGACTACTTGGGTTGTTTTATCCCAAGGGGGGATCACTACTGCTAGATTTGCATGCTTTTTCTGACTCAGACTGGGCTGGTTGCTATGACACTCGTGTGTCCAACAGTGGTTTTTGCTTCATGCTTGGTAGCTCATGCATATCCTGGCTGAGCAAGAAGCATCCTATTGTGGCCACTTCCAATTGTGAGGCTGAGTATAGGGCAGCTTTCACAGTGATTGTTGAGTGTGTGTGGCTCAGACATCTTATGGCTGATTTGGGTGTTGGTCAGTCTTCTACAGCCACCATCTTCACTGATAGTCAAAGCGCATTGGCAGTTGCGAGGAACCCTGTGCTCCATGCCCGCACTAAGCACATTGAGGTGCATTATCACTATGTCAGGGAGAGGTCCTCTCTTGGAGAGATCATCTTGGCATATGTGCCCACGCAGGAGAACATTGCATACCTTTTCAGAAAGGCTCTGCCTAGGGAGAACTTTGAAGCTTTCCGTAAAGCTTTGGGCTTACTTCCTTTTGTGGAGTGATCTCCACATAGCTTGGCACTTCCTTATACATGAGTGCTAACTCCTTGTTCATTGCATCACTCCCAAGGGGGATTTGCTGATATATTTAGGTAGTGATGTGTTTGAACACTCTAGGACCATCGGGGCATTTTTTCCTCTCTTTAGGAGGTTTCCTCCCCCCCTAGTATATATGCCTATAGCCCTAACGGGTTACTTATCTTTGTAAATTCTCTAGTAATACATTCAGTATTGTGTGTTGTTCTCCAAGCTTCTTCTTCTTCCTTGTGCTATTCACGTGCTTCCGCAGACATCTAGCTTCAACAGAATTAAAATATTTGTGCATTTTTATATTCAAAAAATAGCAAGGAAAAGTAAAGACAGGATATATGATAAGAGGATTGGAGAACTTGAGACTATCATTTTTTAGAACAATTTTAGACTTGCCTTTGTGAGCTGAAAACTCAACAACTCTTTTGGATCAACAGGTATGAGAAACAACATGTCCATTTTTCTATGGGACTTAAGCATGGTGTTCGACACTTCTACAATCCCTCTAAATCTTTAGTTTTATGGGTGATATGAGAAAATTTTTCTTAAAAAGACCATAGTTTAAGGATTTTGATTGTTCATTTGACAAGAAAAAGATCAGCAAATTTGTCTAGAACTTAAGATCGTGAAGAACTTTTATAGTGAACTAATGATATATTTGCATTTGATTGGAAGGTTGATCTTAACTAAAGTATGATAGAGAACCCTCCTCAACTTATCCTTCTTTTATGAACTCTCTAAAAACCATACCAAGGGACTTTGCTACATGAGTAGAGAACCATTCTTGATGTGGTGTCATATGGAAAGAAGCATCAAAATCAATAGTCATGTGGAGAAAGAGAATCACCCATAAGAGTTTCATGAGGCACAATATCATCAAGTCTCAACACATCAGCATCATCTTCTTTTTCACAATCAAAGCAGATGAGGTAGGTAACTATTTAACATGCCCATCAACATGTTGTGGCTTACCTTTAGCATTCTTTAATGCATAGCATTCTTTCTTCGTATGCCCTTTCTTATGAAAATAATGGCATTCAATATCACTCTTTCTTAATTTACTTCTACTCTTATTCGGTTGACAATTCTTTTCCTTGTCCTTGCTCTTACCACATTGATTATAATTTACTTGTGAAGAATCATGGACACCATATGCATCTTAACTATGAGTGCCAACCATAGACTTTCTAGTGATCTCTTCACTAAAGAGTGATCCACATATATCATGGTAGACCAGTTTACCTATAGGTGCATGATTGCTAATAGCTATGCAAAACATATCCCATCATGACGAAAAGGTGCATAGCAACAAGAATGCTTTCATTTCATTATCCATATCCCATTTTTTAACTTCTAACTCAGAAATTATAGCATCAAACTCCTTTAGATGAGTAGCAACACTAACTGCATCCATCATGCAAAGATTATATAACTTTCTCATTAGGTACACTTTATTTGATGTATTTTCTATCTCATAAGTGTTGTGTATAACTTCTTCCAGAATTCTTGTGCACTTTCATAGTCCAATACTGTAAAGTAAACATAACGTGCCAGCTACAATCGAATGTTATACCTAGCCAATTCATCCAACTCATCCCAATCATCATCATTGATATCAACAAGCTTGTTTGAGATTCCATTTACTAGCTTCCACTTCCTCCTCTAAATCCTAATATGATTCTTCCATAGAACAAATTTTATGCCATAAAATTTTTTGATCTCAAAATGCTCTTTGTTGTAAGTTATAACTTCTCTTTGAAACACTAGCAATAGACTAGGATGCACTAGATGTGTGTGAGACCTTTGGTCCTTTGATGATAGAGAACTGACTAGAATGATAATGGAGCTAGAAGAGTCCAACCACTAGTAAGGCTCAAAAAGGGTCACCAGGTGTTAAAGAATTTGGGTAGATTCTCCCCCAAAAAATGGATCAGTAAACAAAAATGACCAACTAAAGATATTTTTCATACCAATAAGTGTCTCAAGGAGTAAATTCAACCAGAATATAGTTGAAAATGTAAAATTTGGAATAATTTTGCTAAAGTCTCCTCTACAAAATGAGCATATGAAAATGTAGAAAACTCATAAATTGTGAGTATTGACTCCATGTAAACATACATAGTGAATCACTCAAATCATTACATATACCACTTAATCGAAAGAACCCAACTAGGATTATTAAGCACCTATGAGCAACTAGCATACATCTCCTACGGCCAAGTTGAGTAAGTCTTCCACCTACATCATCATAGATACCTTAACATCTTGGTATCTCCAAGCAAAGAAAACCTCACCATGATCCTTGTTAAGCAAGCCTTGGGGGGAACACTACTAGAATGGATGACTTCCCAAGATGTACTAATACTTATTCTTCCTTGATCATTGAAGTTCTTACTCCTGCACAACTAGTGCTACCAATCGTGATTTCCATGACTCGAATGACAAGGTATGACAAGATCTATGCCTTAGTCACCACCTTCATCATTAAATGTTAGAGGAAGCGACCAAAAGCCACAAAGCCTTCAGAACCATCAATGCTTGCCTAGCTTGCACACCAACAAGAACATTTTGCTATGAACTACTCTAATACTAGTGGTGGTGTAGTGGCACCATGATTTATTCCCCTTTAAGAGAGCTTTGGAACTATGTTCCCATAATAGAAGATGGATCTCTAGGAGACATACATGGTACTCTACACATACTGACAAGATAAGTAGAAACTACATAGTACACAAAGAGCGTGAACACATGTTTCCTAGGTTATAAAAATGTGATCAAACTTAGAGTCTGTAGCTGAACAAAACACTATATGTTTTATTAAAGAACATATACAAAAGTGTTTAGCGACCATTTTGTCTTTCACATGGACACTAATGGTAACACAAGTTAAAAAGGAGAAGAGGATCTTGCAAGAGAAGGACCTTGAACAACTCATTGTGGGGAGGTTAGAGCAAGAGGTGGACTTGGAACACCTCCCTGAGGGAAGGCTGAGGCAAGAGAAGGACTTTGAATACCTCATTAAGGGGAGGTTTGAGTAGGAGAATGTTACTACCCACATCCTTATAGCCCCTAAGCAAGCACAATAAATAAATGTCCAATCTACGAAGTAACCAATTGCTGGTATGAAGACAATACATGACAAGGTGGAAGTGCATGCTCCTACAATAAGAGAGAGGCAAGCACACACATAGATGCATGCATACACACATACACACTCATGAGTAGGAAAGGGGCAATGTGCACTAAGAATCTCTTATATTGTGCAAGGTAAGAGTACAAATATCATAAAGGTTGTCTGCTCTAATTGAGTAGCCTTTACAAATGAGAGCTCTTTCACTTGTATAAACTTTTTAATAGCTCTATCCACACTCTAGTGTCTGATCTAACTTTAAAAAGAGTCCAAAAACTATTTAGAGGTTGAAACGATGTGGGGAAATTATGAAATTTAGTGTGGTTATGCTCAGGAAGCCTTCATGCTATGCGGCTTTTACAATGTGAGCCTAGTAATTGTTTAAATTTCGAAATTATTCCAAAAATAGGCATTTTTACACATATCTTAGGGTAAAAATGGGGAAAAACCTAGTCTAAGGAGGAATTTGAGATGCAAAAAATTAATAGAGCCTCCCTCCTTCAATCCCATGCCTTTTCCTATCTTTTACCACATTCTTCATCCTTTGACAAGTAACCTTCAAAGATCTTGTCGTGACATGGCCCCAAGCATACATTGGTTCCTTAGTAGAGTGGATTGACTGTAGCCAAGAAACTTGGCCTAATTTTTTACTCTAAACTATTTATAGTCCACATCTATGTTGAAAAAAACTACTTGATGGTTTCCTGTAATGAATATATGAGTACTAAAGCAAGATAAACATGTGTTCTTTCTTTGCATCCAAGGCTTCAATCTTGCTCATAGGTTTGGAACAACTATGTTTCATGCAAACTTGTGCAATGTGGTCCTAGTTTGATGCGTACTTGAAGTGCAACTGACCTACATGGTTCAAGAGATAGGGTTGCGAATTTAGACACATGATTATCACGCAAAGAAGTTCTTGACTAACTATATATGTATGCCTTATTTCCTATTTCATTTAACTTGCAATGTTGGGTGCCAGTAATATTTTTGATATATAAAAGAAATTTCTTATCTACACATATTTACAATATTTTTGCTCTTTCTAGTCCTATGCATATATTTCAAGAGCATGAGGTGCATAGCTATCATGATAATCTGAAATGTAATGCTTTAAGTTATTGTGCATGCTCCTTGATGGAGAGTGGAGCCCAGGGTTGTGTTACCATTGAAGGGTTGACCAAGAGGTCAAGAGAAGTGATGGAACACCTTGTTAGGGCCACATAATATTTGTTGTGGTCTTCCTTGGTGTCACTACTTGCTTTCAAATGCACTTTCGTATGAGCCTAGGCTCTTTTTTCCTTGGTTTTTTATTTTTGGCCCTATGTATCTTCTTTTTAGCACTTATATGGGGGCTTGAACCTAGCCTAGTAATGGAACACCTTGTTAGGGCCACATAATATTTGTTGTGATCTTCCTTGGTGTCACTACTTGCTTTCAAATGCACTTTCGTATGGGCTTAGGCTCTTTTTTCCTTGGTTTTTTATTTTTGGCCCTATGTATCTTCTTTTTAGCATTTATATGGGGGCTTGAACCTAGCCTTGCAGGGTTTTGGGTAGAAAGGTTTCTTGCAAAGCTCAATCTGGTACTCCCCATCCTTGTTTTCCCTTGTCCACGATAGACATTGTTGAGGTGTGGGGTACAAGTTTAGTATGACATAAAGATCTAGGAAATGATTGATTATATTGATTATTTGATGCACTAATATTCTTAGGTGTCCAAATCTATCTAACTATATGTTGTGGCTCTTTTTGTGGGGATTTTTTGGTTTGAAATGGCTTTTTATGTGAGGCTTTTTTCTTGCTACAAATGCAAGGATGATCCTCAAATTTTTTTACCAATTTCTTGGCCATCCATATGTGTGATTGAGATTGTTGTCAAGCCACAATAGAGTTGGGTAACTAATATTGTTGAACCACTTGAGATTTGTGGTGTCCTAGGTTCTTTGATCTCTTCTATGTTTTTTTAGGTTCTTGTTTGAGTTGAGTTTCATTAGAAATAACTTATTTTGGTATGTTCCTAGTGGTAGAGGTAGACTCAATAATCTTTGGAGTCTAAATTACGAATCAAACCATTGATAAAGAATTAAAAATTGGTACTATGACATTTTCTCCTTCACACTTGAGTATCATTTTACCATTGGCTAGTTTGAGACCTAGTAATTTGTAAAATATCCAATCTTTTTTGAGGATGACATGTTCAATTTAATCACCTTCATAGACTAAAATTTTATAGATATGAAACCATATAATTTTGCTACATGAGTAAAATTTTATTTTCAATGAATAAACTTGATTGTCCTTGATGAGACCTTTAACTTAAAGTATGTTGAAAGCTTGTTTGTTCTAGCACCAAGTGGAACAAGCATTGACAATTTGGTCTACGTTTCATTCCATGATTGCCCAATAGATGGCATTTCTTTGCATATTCTACAAGGTGCTTGATTTTGGAAGATGCCTATCAAAAGCATCCACATGAGCTTTAGTGATTGGCATCATATGCTCATTGTATAGCATGCAATAGGAAAGGATACCATTGGCATCTCTATGCTATGAACAACCAACATAGATGGCAAGTTCTTTGTATTCAGTTTACCCCCTCTTTTGTTAATTACACAAAGTGATGGATTGGCCCATAGGATAGGATATGTATTGTTGGCTCAACCCATTTTGGTATTGCTTCTACATTGAACAAGTAGGTGTTACAACAAATCATCATTGATTGACCATTGAGGGTCATCCTTTTTAAGCCTTCATAGATGATTAACTCTAACATATGTGCTATCCCTTTTTACTACCACTTCGAGATCATATTCCATGAGGAGAAGGAACCGTCATACTAATCTACCAATAGTGCGAGGCTTTCTAACAAGATAGATTAAATTTTGATTTCTACAAATATCTTGAATTTATGTACTAATAAATAGTGTCAAAACTTCTTTACTCCATAAATCATGCCTCGTTCTTCCATACTCATGTAGTTTTGTTCAAGATGGATGATTTGTCTACTCACATATACTATTGGGAAGTCCATGTTTCCCTTATTTGTAGGCCGTGATAAGATGCAACCAAATGCAAAATTAGAAGCATCTATGTGGATGTGGAATGGCTTGTTCGAGTTTAGGATCTTAAGTGTAAGTGCAATGCTTTTTGAGTTCTTAGAATGAGCTTTCACACTCATCTCTCTACTAATTTTTTTTTAATTATTCCATACATCGATTGAGAAATGGTTGCATACATGTGTATGAAACTTCTATACTGTCTAAAATATCCCATAAAATATTGGACTTCCTTTTGCATTTATTCGTCATAGCAATTTACAGATTCCTCTTTTTGTTTCTTCATTAGCAGATATGCCATTCTTGGAGACTATGTGCCCAAGGATTTTACCTTGGTGGACCATAAAAATACACTTTTTCAAGATTTAAGCAAACTTTATACAAGAAAAATTTATAAAGAGTCCTCGTGGTCTAGAAAATATTCCTTTCACTCATCAGAATATACACATAAGTCATCAAGATAGACTTATAGGAATTTCTTAAGAAACCCCTTGAAGATATGGCACATGAGCCTTTGAAATATGGATCGGTTATTGTTCTTTCCAAAAAGAATTACTCTAAAGGCAAAAATACCCCATTCCATGGCATAGGCTATTTTATGTTGCTCCTCTTCATCAATGGGCACTTGTTTGTAGCCCAAGAACCTATCTAGAAAATTGTATACTTCTTATCGAGCTATCCTATTTAATATATGGTTTGCAATAGGTAGGGGATAGCTATCCCAAATAATAGTTGCATTGACCTTTTTGAGGTTGATGCAATCCATAGTTTTCCAATATTTTTGGGAACAGCCACTATGGGCAAGAGCCACTATGTGTAATTGATTTCATAAACGAAACTATTCGCTAAAAATTTATTGATTTCTTCATTTATCTTAGCATAATAAGTTTCATTGTAAGTATACGGTCTCTCTTCAGATGGTGGATCATACAAAACCATTGGGATACAATTGGAGCAGATGTTTTGATCAACTCTTTTCAAATTCTTATATGTCCAAGCAAAGACATCTCAATATTATTGTTAAAGATGTATGAGATCTTCTTCCTCAGAGCTCGATAAATCATTTGTGATTTCATTGATTTTGATGAACACTTTCTTTGTATCCCCTTTATTATCGCAATTTGGATGTGAGTTCTACCTAAGCTTCTAAAGCTAGATGACTCCTCAACTTGCACAAAATGGATCAATAATTTATAAAATAGGAAATTTATGTTACGAAGTTAGTGGTGAAGTGGCACCATGATTTATTCCCCTTTAAGAGAGCTTTGGGACTATGTTCCCATAATAGAAGATGGATCTCTAGGACACATACATGGTACTCTGCATAGTAGAAACTACATAGTACACAAAGAGCGTGTGTTGAGAGTTCCATGCTCCACCCTTTTGTCCCAACTCACTTTCATTCTCATGCAAGCTCATTTATCCCACATGCAAGCGAATTCTCCCAAACTCCATATAAGCAAGGCCTCGCTTCACTCCACATCTCATTTCCACTCTAGCTCATTGCCAAGAGTGTGCTCCCACTCCTCATGGAGTCTCCATGCTCATAGAGCATCATTTGTAAGTTCTTTCCATTTTAATTCATTCATCATGTTTTGTTATCTTTTGTTCCTTCCTCCTTAGTTTGGTAGATGTGTGCATGTGAGTAGAGTAGGAGTAGTCCTTTTTCATTTCAACATGGTATCAAAGCATAGGTTAAGTTTTATTTTTGTGTTTAACCATTTCATCAATAACCTTAATTAGCATGTATTTCCTTCTTAATCCCTCCCTCCCTTCAATAAGAGTGCTTCTAAGCACTACTCCATCCTTTCTAATTTTTTATTATTGAGTTCCTTTCCTTTTTACATTATAATAAAGTGCCTTTTTAGCACTAACATCAGAAATCAAAAGTGCTTATAAGCACGCCAAGATGGAGGTGGTGCCTTACAAGACGCTGTAGTAAAGTGAGACAGCAGTAGAAGCTAAAATGACCTTTAATAGAGGTCCCGAGAGGGAACGAGCAAGAGAGATTTATTTCAATAACATTGGTGATGTAATGCTTGAGTGCAAGATGATTCTTGCCACAGTATTAAGACCGATGGTGAATGCACCTGCTACAAGGCAGCGACAGAGATGATGAGAATCTAGCCGTACTTACTCCACATCCAATTGATGGATGGAGCTTCCCTTGCACCACTATAGCAAGAAGGTTTGAAGAGGAAGATATGAAGGATGGTGTTTCAGTAGATGGCGTTGTGGCAATCAAGGACTCAACAAGAATGCAAGAGATGTTCTCTCCTCGAAGGCAGTTCTCTGTCAAGTGTAGTGTAAGGAAAATTCCTGCACATTACAGAAGCTACTAGTAAGGAGCTGTCCAGAGTGTGAAAGCAAGAAAGATGAAGATTAAAGTTTACGGATTGTCTCAAAGATTTTGCTGCTAGATATTGCTACTGTCTATTGCTGCGCCTACCAAAAAATGGGCTATTTCACCTCAGAGGGGAATGGAGGCAACAAAATATTTGAGAAGGGAGCAATGTGCCTTGATGTCTCAGCCAAAGAATGCACAACTAAACGCAAGTGAAGGGGCTCGTCCGATCACTACTGCACACTGAAGATGGCATCGCTCCCTCATGGAGCGAGAAGCACAAAGAGAAAGAGACCAGGAAATCTTAGCATCCAGCAACGGAGTCTATGAACAACTATGAGATAGAGATAGTCCTAGCATAAGCAAAAAGTGGGGCTATCATCTGGTTCAAAAGATGAAGAAATGCGCCCCAGACAAGGCGTTGCTAGTCATGCTGGGCGACGGTGCCTTCTTCACCAGCCATGGCTTGCTACACCTCGAGCGTGACACTATCCACTGGTGTAGGTGCTCTTGGGCGTGATCGATCCTTGATGTCATGCAACCGCCGGATGCAAGGCTTGCATTTCTTGTGCCATTGTGTTGGGGTCGTGAAGTTCACCGCTTCTCTCAGCCTGATCGGCTGCCCTACTTGCAAATACTGTTTCTGCGTATCATTGTCTGCACGAGAACAGGTGTTAAGGAGATGAACGCCACAATGGTGCCTCATAAGTTTGCGGTTGCACGATTGCAAGAGAGAGAGTGTGTCCAACCCCTGTATAGTTAGCGATTGTGGAAGACCTAGAGCATCCTCCCTATAAAATTTGCATGTAGCTGGAATGGACTGAAGACTTGCCGCGCATATTTAGTGCCCAGAAGACAGGCAAATGGGATTCTATGGTCTAGGTTCCACTACTCAGCAATCACAGCATAACTGTGTGGGCTCAGGATATTATCTTCAATAGAGCCACCGAGAGTCTAGCTGCATGATACGGTATTTTGGGCTACAACACAATTCTTTTCACTTAAAATGCCAATTCTTCCCTAAATTTAGGCACATTTCGGTGTGTCCCGCTTGGAAGCTTTTATGAGCTCATGGTCATCTATTTTTCTCCTTCGATATTTTGAGAAGAGGGCTATCTCACGAAAAAGAGATCAACGCTTTTATTTTACTCATCAAATTTTGTATGTAAACATTGGCACACTCATTATTTATTCACACCTTGATTGTTCCTTCTAAACATAATTGCTCTCTTGTAAATGGACTAGACACCACCTTCATTGAGAAGGTAGGACCTTCCTTATGAGCATTTACTCATTATCTATTAGTGTTCTCTCTCAAGATACTTAACACAAGAGACCTCATTGAAGTATCCTCTCATGTTTGTCAACACATGAAGGCAAGAAGAACAAGGTGTCTACAACAACCAAGGCATTGCTCGAGAAAAGTACCAAGACATCCACATCAAGCAAAATAATAAGGCTTCACCATCCAAACAACAAGGAAGAAGGGAGAGGACCGAAACAAGGATCCCATCAATGGATCTCAAGAAGACTACAACAACAATTGACTTCATCAACAACAAAGCAAACAAAGCTCAATAGTGGCAAATGTATCAAAAGCACCACCTACCCCATGATGTAAACCCTAAATGACTAGGGATCCCATATGTCCCTAGATCCCCACACACCATGGATCCCATATGTCCATGGAGCTAAAAACCAAGGGATGCCATATGTCCCAAACTTGGATCCCATATGTCCAAGTTATGTCTAAGGATCCCATATGTCCTTAGATCCTAAAAATCAATGGACTAAGTGATCCCATGTGTCACTAGTCCCCATATTAAAAACAAAAGGGTCATCACATGGAGGGGGGGTTGAGAGTTCCATGCTCCACCTTTTTGTCCCAACTCACTTTCATTCTCATGCAAGCTCATTTATCCCACATGCAAGAGAATTCTCCCAAACTCCATATAAGCAAGGCCTCCCTTCACTCCACATCTCATATCCACTCTAGCTCATTGCCAAGAGTGTTCTCCCACTCCTCATGGAGTCTCCATGCTCATAGAGCATCATTTGTAAGTTCTTTCCATTTTAATTCATTCATCATGTTTTGTTATCTTTTGTTCCTTCCTCCTTAGCTTGGTAGATGTGTGCATGTGAGTAGAGTAGGAGTAGTCCTTTTTCATTTAAACAACGTGAACACATATTTCCTAGCTTATAAAAATGCGGTTAAACTTAGAATCTGTAGCTGAACAAAACACTATATGTTTTATTGAAGAACATATACAAAAGTGTCTAGTGGCCATTTTTCCTTTCACATGGACACTAATTGTAACACAACTTAAAAAGGAGAAGAGGATCTTGCAATTGAAGGACCTTGAACACCTCATTGTGGGGAGCTTAGAGAAAGAGGTGGACTTGGAACACCTCCTCGAATTGAGAGAAGAGAAGGACTTTGAATTGAGGGGAGGTTTGAATAGGAGAATATTACTACCCACATCCTTATAGCCCTTAAGAAAGCACAATAAGTAAATGTCCAATCTACAAAGAAATCAATTGGTGGTATGAAGACAATACATGACAAGGTGGAAGTGCATGCACCTACAATAAGAGAGAGGCAAGCACACACATAGGTGCATGCATGCACACATACACACTCATGAGTAGGAAAGGGGCAATGTGCACTAAGAATCTCTTATATTGTGCAAGGTAAGAGTACAACGCGCATAAGAGTTGTCAACTCTAATGAGTAGCCTTTATAAATGAGAGCTCTTTCACTTGTATAAACTTTTTAATAGCTCTATCCACATTCTAGTGTCTGATCTAACTTTAAAAAGTTTCCGAAAACTATTTAGAGGTTGAAAAGATGTGATGAAATTATGAAATTCAATGTGGTTATTTTACTTATGACCATGAACCTTGCATACTATGCGGATTTTCCAATGTGGGACTAATTTTTGCTTAAATAGGATTTTTTTCCAAAAATAGGCATTTTTACTCATAACTTAGGGTAAAAATGGGAAAAAACCTAATCCGAGGAGGAATTTGAGATGCAAAAAAATTGATAGAGCCCTCCCTCCTTCAATCCCATGCCTTTTCTTACCTTTGACCACATTCTTCATCCTTTGACAAGCTACTTTCACTCTAAATTAGTACTAGTCTACGTCTATGTTGAAAACAACTACTTGATGGTTTCCAACAAGGAAAGCAAGATATATATGTGTTCTCTCATCACATACAAGGGTTCACTCTTGCGCATAGGTTTGTAACAACTATGTTTCATGCAAATTTGTGCAATGTGGCCCTAGTTTGATGCACATGAAGTGCAACTGGCCTAAATGCTTCAAGAGATAGGGTTGTGAATTTAGACATATGATTATCACACAAACGAGTTCTTGACCGACTAGATTTGTATGCCTTATTTCTTGTTTCATTTAACTCGTAGTTTTGTGTGCTACTAATAGTTTTGATTTATAAAAGAAAGGTCTTATCTACACATATTTACAATATGCTTGCATATATTTCAAGAGCGTGAGGTGCACAATTGTGATGAAAATATAAAATGTAATGTTTTAAGTTATTGTGCATGCTCCTTGATGGAGAGTGGAGCTAAGGGTTGTGTTACCATTGAAGGGGTGACCAAGAGGTCAAGACAAGTAATGGAACATCTTGTCGGGGCCACATAGTATTTGTTGTGGTCTTCCGTCGTGGCACTATCTACTTTCAAATCCACTTTCGTACGAGGCTTGGCTCTTTTTTCCTTGGTTTTTTATTTTTGGCCCTATGTATCTTCTTTTTAGCATTTAGGTGGGGGCTTGAACCTACCCCTACGTAGCTTTGGGTAGAAAGATTTCTTGCAAGGCTCAGTCTGGTATGCCCCCTCCTTGTTTTCCCTTGTCCATAATAGAAGTTGTTGAGGTGTGAGGTACAAGTTTAGCATGAAGTAAAGATCTAGAAAATGATTGATTATGTTAATTATTTAAGCCACTAATAGTCTTAGCTGTCCAAATCCATCTAACTTTATGTTGTGGCTCTTTTTATGGGGAATTTTTGGTTTGAAATGGCTTTTTATGTGAGGCTTTTTTCTTCCTACAAATGCAAGGATGATCCTCAAATTTTGTTACTAATTCCTTGGACATCCAGATATGTGATTGAGATTGATGTCTAGCCACAAGAGAGTTGGGTAACTAATATTGTTGAACCACTTGAGATTTATGGTGTCCTAGTTTCTTTGATCTCTTCTATGTTTTTTTAGTTTTTTTTTTTAGTTGAGTTTCATTAGAAATCAATTGTTTCCGTATGTCCTTAGTGGTAGAGGTAGACTCAATAATCTTTGGAGTCTTGTTAGGAATCAAACCATTGAGAAAGAACTAAAAATTGATACTATGACATTTTTTCCTTCCCACTTGAGTATCATTTTACCATTGGCTAGGTTGAGACCTAGTAATTTGTAAGATATCCAATATTTTTTTATGCCAACCTATTCAGTTTAATCATCATCTTCATAGACGAAAAAATTTATAGATATAAAACCGTATAATTCTGCCACATGAGTAAAAGTTTATTTCAATGAATAAACTTTATTGTCCTTGATGAGACCTTTAACTTCAAGCATGTTGAAAGCTTGTCTATTCTAACACAAAGTGGAACAAGCATTGACATTTTCATGAACTTTTCATTCCATGAGTGCCCAATAGATGGCATTTCTTTACATATTCTATAAGGTGCTTGATTTTGGAAGATGCCTACCAAAAGCATCCACATGAGCTGTAGAGACTAGCATCATATGCCCATTATCTAGCACGCAATACGAAAGGATCCCATTGGCATCTCTATGCTATGAAAAACTGGCATCGATGGTCAAGTTCTTTGCATTCAGTTTACCTCCTCCTTTGTTAATTACACAAAGGGATGGATTGGCCCATAGGATAGGATATGTATTGTTGGCTCATGCCATTCTGGAACTGCTTCTACATTGAACAAGTAGACATTCAACAACTCATCATTGATTGACTATTGAAGGTCATCCTTTCAATCCTTCATAGATGATCAGCTTTAACATATGTGCTATCCTTTTTCACTACCACTTTGAGATCATATTCCATAGGACAAGGAACAATCATACTAATCTACCAATAATGTAAGGCTTTTTGACAAGATAGATTATATTTTGATTTTACAAATATCTTGAGTTTATTTCCTAATAAATAGTGTCAAAACTTCTATATTGCATGAATCATGCCTCCTTCTTCCATAGTCATATAATTTCTTTCAAGAGGGATGAGTTGTCGCATATACTATTGGGAAGTCCATGTTTCCCTCATTTTTAGATCGTGATAAGATGCAACCAAATGCAAAATTAGAAGCATCTATTGGATGCGGAATGTCTTTGTTTGAATTTAGGATCTTAAGTATCAATGCTATGCTTTTTGAGTTCTTAGAATGAGCTTCCACACTCATCTCTCTACTCACAATTCTTTGATATTCCATACATCGATTGAGAAATGGTTGCATAGATGTGTATGAAACTTCTATAATATCCAAATATATTGGACTTCCTTTTGCATTTATTGGTCATGGAAATTTAGAGATTGCTCTCACTGCTTCTTCATTAGTAGATATGTCATTCTTGGAGACTATGTGCGCAAGGATTTTACCTTGGTAGACCATAAAAATACACTTTTTCAAGATTAAGCACACTTTATACAAGCAACATTTATAAAAATTCCTCTTGTGGTCTTGAAAATGTTCCTTTCACTCATTAGAATATACACATAAGTCATTGAGATAGAGTTATAGGACTTTCTTAAGAAACTCCTTGAAGATATGGCACATGAGCCTTTGAAATATGGCTCCTGCATTCTTCAATCCAAAAAGCATTACTCTAAAAGCAAAAATACCCCATTCCATGGCATAGGCTATTCTATGTTGCTCCTCTTCATCAATGGATACTTGTTTGGATCCCAAGAACCTATCTAGAAAATTGTATACTTCTTGTCGAGCTATCCTTTTTAATAAATGGTTTGCAATAGGTAGGGGATAGTTGTCCCAAATAATATTTGCATTGGCCTTTTTGAGGTTGATGAAATCCATAGTTTTCCAATATTTCTGGGAACAACCACTATGGGCAAGAGCCACTATGTGTAATTGATCTCATAAAGAAAACTAGTTCTAGAAATTTATTGATTTCTTCATTTACCTTAGCATAATAAGTTTCATTGTATGTATACGGTCACTGCTTAGATGGTGGATCATACAAAACTATTGGGATATGATGGGAATATATGTTTCGATCAACTCTTTTCAAATTCTTATATGTCCGAGCAAAGATATCTCAATCTTCTTGTAAAAGATGTATGAGATCTTCTTCCTCGGAGCTCGATAGATCATTTGTGATATATGAGCATCTCTCTTCGTTTTCATTGATTTTGATGAAAACTTTCTTTGTATCCTCTTTATTGTCACAATTTGGATGTGAGTTCTACCTAATCTCCTCAAGTTGGATGACTCCTCAACTTGTACAAAATGGCACAATAATTTATAAAATATGAAATTTATGTTACAAATTTAGAGATAAAAATAACTATTGAATGTTGAATGGTATTTGTAATCTTTAAAAGCTCAATATCTATGAAAAATGAAGACTTGGCCTCACTCAGCCTTCCATATCATTGCTTATAGAGTCTTTACATACTTGTGCAACATCGATATCTGCTTCCTCCTCCTTTAGCAATGCCAACACTCCCCCCCCCCTCTTGCATTTGTCATCCCTGACAGACCCTTGTTATAGAGATTGTTCTATGTAGTTTTGTAGAAGATATTGTGCTAGGGTTTGCTTGTTGATGTGAAGGCCTCTTACAAGATGAGCTTCTAATTTTGTCCAATCAATAGTAGAGGCAGTATTTAGTTGTGAGTATTTGTAATGGGCTGAATATTTCATTTGTTTGCAAGCAAATAACTATATTAAATGTTTTGGCTGCAAGATGAAGAATTCTAAATGGTATTACCAAAAGCCTATGATGAGCATTCTTTGAATGTTTGTTTATAGCAGGTCACGAGATACTTTTTCTAACAATGCCATGCATAACAGACGTGTATATACGGTATGGTGCTCATGTCATAAATGAGATCAAGATTTCCATGCTAAAAGCCTAGTGTTGATACATGTGGGGCCTTAATTTTTTTGAAAACCTTAAATGGTATTTGCATTAAATCAAAGATCTTTAATTGCATTCATGCCACCACATCCGTCATTCTATACAGTCACATGAGCTAGTGTCTTATTGTGGCCATCATGTATACTATCATTGGGGGGCCCTGAGTGTCATGAGGAAGGAGATAAGGAAGAGAGCTCACACACACACTCTCACAATCAAAGAGAAGCACACACTCAGATTGAGGCAAGGAAGAATTATCTTCTTCTTCTTCTTCTATTACATAAAAAGGAATGTACAAGAATGACCTAAAACAAGAATACAACAAGTGCAATATATAAAGACCAGTACATAAGAAAATAACTAATGTCCGCGAGTGAGTGAGCTGGCGAGAAACAAATGTGCCATCACTCTCAGTAGATAAATCTAATAAAGCTCAATGAAGTATCCCTGACATATATCGGCGTGACCAATATACATGTCAAAGAAATGAAAAACTGATATGTGTCATCCTTGATCATCACATGTTGAGCTTGATGTCTCAACACTCCCCCTCAAGCTCAACGCCATATCTTGTAATCCAAGCATCTCTAGAAACTTCTTCAACTTCTCAGCTACAAGTGCTTTGGTGAAAATATCAACAACTTGCTCATCTATTCTCACATAAACAAGATCAATATCACCTGCTAATACCTTCTCTCTGATGAAGTCATAATGTACCTCGATATGCTTTTTTCTAGCATGGAAAACAGGGTTCCGTGCTAACTGCATGCTGCTAAGATTATCACAATAAATGGAGACAGGCTTTTGCACTTCCGCAAGTAGCATCTCCAGACATGATGCCTCACATGTTGCCATTGCAGCACCTCTATACTCAGCCTCTATACTTGACAAAGCAACAGTGGGTTGCTTCTTGTTGCTCCATGTAATAGTTGCACTCCCAAGTGAGAATAGAGAACCACTAGTAGATCTTCTATCTAGAATGCTACCAACCCAATCGGCATCGGTGTATCCATAAACCTACAAAGCTACGCTAGCCTCATAAAACAATGCATAATCCAAATTAGCACTCACATAATGTAGAGTGCGCCTCAGAGCATCCAAATGTTGCTTCCTAGGAACCTGCATAAACTGACTTTCAAGTCCAACAATATAGCTTAGATCAGGCCTTGTAATTGTGAGATATATAAGACTTCCCACAATTTTCCTGTACATAGTAGCATTTTCCAATGCTTCACTTGATGTAGCATCAAACTTCAAATTTTGATCTAATTGCATAGAAATTGGCTTACAATCATCCATACCATACTTTTGTAGCATATTCAAGGCATATTGCCTTTGCGACATCCATATACCAATTTTTGTATGTATAAACTCAATGCCCAAGAAATAGCGTAGCACACCAAGATCTTTCATGTCAAATTCCTACATAAGAAGTTGCTTTACCTCTTTGATGCTTCCTTCATTATCACCACCTACAATCAGGTCATCAACATAAATAGCCACAATAGTGATGCCATCATCAGTCTTCCTTGCATATAGTGAGTGATCTGCGTCACACATAGAAAACCCAATGCTGGTTAAGTAATCAACAATCCTTGCATGCCATGCACGAGGGGCTTGCTTTAGCCCATACAAAGCCTTTTGCAACCTGCAAACATATTCTGGATGCTTTGAATCTTCATATCCTTGTGGATGGTCCATATATACTTCTTCCTCTAACTCACTATGTAGGAAAGCATTCTTCACATCCATCTGATGCAAAGTCCATCCTTTTGCTGTAGCTAATGCAACAAGTGTTCTGACAGTAAACAAGTGTTCTGAATGTTTCCTCATAATCAATGCCATATGTCTGTGCATATCCTTTAGCTACCAATCGTGCTTTATACCTGCTTATGCTACCATCAGCATTATGCTTTACCTTATAAACCCATTTGCAGCCTATGGGTTTCTTTCCTTGCGACAATGGAACCAGATTCCATGTATTATTTCCATAAAGTGCAGCCATCTCCTCATCCATAGCTTTTTCCCAATCTGCATTACCAATTGCATCTTCAAAACAAGAAGGTTCAGCATCTTGTATTACCTTTGTCATGTAGGCACAATGGCGAGCTATGTAACTATCATATGTCAATCGTTGCACTGAATTCCGCATCCTCCCAGATCCTCTTGGTCCTGGGTCACTTCTCCCTGTATCATCTGCATGTGCCCTTCTTACTCCTGGAGTCTTCATAGAGGGCAGACCAAGTTCCTCATCAAGACTCTTTTTTGAACCGCTTGAATCGCCATCAACGTCTTCAAAACTTGCACATGTTTTATGACTTGCAGACCTTTCTTGGATGTATCTGATGAATTTGCTGGACTAAAATTTCCACGGAATCTTCCACTCCATGGATTTGAGTTGGAACTATTGCTTGGTGATGCATCCGGTCCACTCAAAACTTGTGATTCTGCACTTGATTTTTCAGCATTTTCTTTGTCATTTGGTTCAAGATTTAGTCCTTCTTTGGATCTACATAGAAGCTTGACATTTCATCAAATACCACATCTCTGTTCACCTTCACCTGTTGTGTGAGTGGGTTATAACATGTGTACCTTTTTTGCTCAAGGGAGTATCCAATGAAGACACATTTTTCTGCTTTCGGATCAAGCTTCATCCTCAACTCATCTGGAACATGTACATATGCAATACAGCCAAAAACTTTCATATGTGATAAGTTTGGCTTTTTACCTGTAAACTTCTCTTTAGGTGTAACTTGATATACAGCAGCAGTCGGAGTTCTGTTCATGATATATACAGCAATATGAATAGCTTCTGCCCAATAACAATGAGGCATATTCATTTCAGCCATCAAGGCTCTTGCTATTTCTGCAATATGTCTATTCTTGCATTCAGCAATGCCATTCTGTTGTGGTGTGTACCTACATGAAAACTGATGCCGAATTCCGTGATTTTTTAGAAAACTGCTGAACTCATTTGACATGTATTCACCTCCTCCATCAGATCTTAATGTTTGGATGTACTTCCCTGTCTGCTTTTCTACCATAGCTTTAAAGTTCTGGAAGTGAGTGAACACTTCACTCTTTTCTTTCATGAAATATACCCATACTTTGCATGTATGGTCATCAATGAAAGTAACATAAAACCTGCAACCGCCCATAGATGTGGTCTTTGATGGACCCCAAACATCTGTATGTACTACTTCTAGTACATTCTCACTAACATGCTTGTCATGTGGAAATGATGATCTTGACTGTTTACCAAATTGACATGCTACACATACCTTTTGCATTTCTACAACTTTGAAATTTGGTAGTCTATGGACAATCTCCTTTGACCGCATCAATTTCAAACTTTGCAAGTTTGCATGTCCAATCCGTTTGTGCCACATCTCTATATCTGCAATAACTCTTGCACCTTTTGCAAACATGGCTGCATTCATTTCAGGAATCTTTACATTTAAGGTGAACATCCTACCCACTTTATTTCCTTTGGCAACCAATCATCCATCCTGCTTGTACTCTTCTACATATAATCCATCAGCATTGAACGTGACTTGTAATCCCTGGTCAACCATTTGTCCAACAGAAACCAGATTCTTTGTTATATTTGGAACATGCAGCACATCAGCAAGATGTTTTACCTTTCCATCCTCCATAGATAGTGCTATGTTTCCTGTATGCTCAATAGGATGTGATGTGTCATCACCTGTTTCAACATATCCAGCAACTGGCAATTTTTGCAAAGTACTAAACCATTCGGCATGACTGATCATGTGATTTGAAGCACCTGAATCAACATACCAGACATTATCATTCGATTTTGAAACACCAGCAGACATCGTATTCATCATGTGATGTTGAACCATGAACAACTTCTCAGAATCATCTGTACTTGTGGATGCATAGTTGTTTTGTTGCCTTCTGTTATTTTGATTCTTCAACCTGCAATCACGTTCAAAGTGTCTAGGTTTACCACAGTTCCAGCATCCTTTACTATCATTACCTGAATCATTTCTTTGGAAATTTCTGCGACCTCTTTGGCTACCCCTGCCTCGAAACTGTCCTCTTCCTCATGCATGATTTTGTTGTTGACCTTGGTCTTGGTTACTGTTTCCTCTTCCATTTCCAAAACCTCTTCCTCTGCCTCGTCCTCTGTCGGAGTAGAATACTTGCTCAGAACAGGGCTTTCCTTGGGAGTTTGAATCCTCACCAAGATTCTTTTCTTCAATAATCAGCATGGATACCAAATCAGCAAAATTCGGAATATTTTCCCTGGTCTGTATAGAAGTTTTGAATTGCTTATATGCAGCTCCTAAACCACGAAGGCACACTTCCACCTTATCATCATCATCTACATTCACGCCAATAGATGCAAGCGACTCACATATGCTTTTGATTTTCAGAGTGTGGTCACTTACCGACATGCTCTTTTTCTCCAATGTATGCAACTCGTTCTTGAGTTGCAATTTCCGTGCCTTTGTATTGGTCTCGTACAATGTGCCCAAACTATTCCAAGCCTCTTTCGGAGTCTTGGCATCCTGTATGTGCCCAATCATGCTATCCTATATCCTAACAGATAGCCAGTACATTACCTTTTGTGCTCCTTGATTCCATTCCTCATATGCTCTTAATTGTTCTGCAGTTCGATTCCTATCTGGTAACTACAGAGCATTTTCGTTCTCTCGTTCGATGTAATTCCAAAAGCCTTTTCCCATCAAGAAATTCCACGCTGGCTCTGATACCATGTCACCAGGAAGGAGATAAGGAAGAGAGCTCACACACACACTCTCACAATTAAAGAGAAGCACACACTCAAATTGAGGCAAGGAAGAATAATCTTCTTCTTCTTCTATTACATAAAAAGGAATGGACAAGAATGACCTAAAACAAGTATACAACAAGTGCAATATATAAAGACCAGTACATAAGAAAATAACTAATGTCCGCGAGTGAGTGACTGGTGAGAAACAAATGTGCCATCACTCTCGGTAGATAAATCTAATAAAGATCAATGAAGTATCCCTGACATATATCGGCGTGACCACTATACATGTTAGAGAAACGAAAAACTCATACGTGTCATCCTGGATCATCACATGTTGAGCTTGATATCTCAACACTGAGGTGGTGCAAGATAGGGGAAGTCCAACTAGTCCTGGCACTTTGGATCATTCTATATCTTGACAATGGTCTGCATAATTTGCAGGTCTTCCTGACAGAGTTGTACCTACCAGTTGGGTTGGAAAATAGTGTCTTTTCTTGCTTATGGGGGCAGATCCTTTTGCTGGAACTAGGTGGCATGAGTCAGTATCTTTTTTGTTATACATTTGATTTCAATGTTGTATTCAATAAGAATCATGAAGTATGGTGCTCATTGCATTTCATATATAGATATTCAAGCACAATCTCTTGGAAGTAGGACAACTTTAGAATAGTCTCTTCAAATATTACCATTGCTTGTAGTTGTGCTTCCACCCTCATTGAATGGGTGTGCCCAAGATCTTTGACATGCTTCATCTAAGCCGCTCATAGTAATTCATAAGTATCTTGGCCCTCCTTAATGACTCTATCACCAACTATGGTCTATAGTGCATAATCTTCTTCATAGGATTGGTTGACAAGAATTTTTACGAGTTCCTCTGGCTTAGGAACTTTAGGTGGTGATGTTGGTTGTTCAAGGGTCACATATGATGCAATCTCTATTTATAAAATGGTGACTTGCTTTTGCAAATTTTCAAGTTCATCCAAGAGTTTATTATGTATAATAGACTCTTTGGTTGTTTCCTCTTCTTGTATCGGTGTGGCGGCTTTAGTGGTCTTCAATGCCTAACACTTAGTTGTGAGCTGATCATGTGCTTTTAATAACATTGTATAATCTTCCAAGATGATTTTAATTGTTTTTGGCAACACAACTTAGAATGGACTAGGGTTGATCGATGCATCATGAGTATCTAGAGCTTCTTCACAGTTGTCCTTGTTTCGCTCTTGCAGTCTCTAATTCTTGTTCAAGGGTCACATATGATGCAATCTCTATTTGTAAAATGGTGACTTGCTTTTGCAAATTTTCAAGTTCATCCAAGACTTTAGTAGGTATAATAGACTCTTTGGTTGTTTCCTCTTCTTGTATTGATGTGGCGGCTTTAGTGGTCCTCAGTGCCTAACACTTAGTTGTGAGCTAATCATGTGCTTTTAATATTGTATAATCTTCCAAGATGATTTTAACTATTTTTGGCAACACAGCTTAGAATGGACTAGGGTTGATCGATGCATCATGAGTGTCTAGAGTTGCTTCATAGTTGTCCTTGTTTCGCTCTTGCAGTCTCTAATTCTCTTTTGTTGCCAGGTGAGATGGTGGCATAGCAGTCCATTATAGCACATTAATCTAGCATTACATTCCATTTGAGCTCTCGTGAGCTCTTGCAACTCTGGAACTGCTTGTTTGTTCTGATTTTCTAGCTAGACTTCCATTGTGTGAGTATATATTGAAGCTTTGTGTAGCATGCATTCAACAAAGCATTTTCAATGCTTAATGAAATTAGTTGTGCTTACAGGTTAAATGAGTGTTCCTAGAGGCAAGCATGGCATCGGCCCAATGTGGAAAACTCCTCCCTTATTTGGTGCATGCATGTAAACATTTTTTGAAGGATGTTATCTATTGTGGACAAGGAGTAGACTCGATTATACTGCATAAATGTTTGTTGGTCAATGTATGATGCAGAGGGGATGGGGGTGCCGACAGACAGAGTGGATGCAAAGGTGAAAACATTTGTGAGTGATGGCATGGTTTATGGAGAGGGGTTCAAGGTTTTGTGTGAAGGTATGGTTGTGGTGCTATTGGTGGCGATATTTCCATTGTGTCAGATGCAGATGCAAATAGGTAGAATCATGGGGTGTGGATCTAGGGGATATAGTTAGGGTGAGGGAGAGGTTTGCATTGATTGGAGGCATGGAATGGTGCCACACATTCTTTTGGTTGGATAGGATGTAGATGCTCTACTACTCCTAAATGCCTACAACTTGCCATGTCTAAGTGCCCTTTTGATTGGAATATCGTAAGTGAGGAACATGTAAACAATTATGGTGATGGTGTAGCATCCATTAAGCACTTGCGTTCTAATCCACCTATTGTTAGCTACATCAAGTTCATATTCTGAGCCAAATATAAGCTAAACCATATCTTTTTGTGAGGCTATGTAAGCGATCTTGTCCAACAAATGCAAAGTGTTGCATGCACATGCACAATGGTTTAGAAAGATTTTGAGTAATACATGACATTTGAGTGAGCTTGAGTATATCACTTTTCTTCATGACTCCAAAATTAGGCTTTCCTTGTCCAAAAAGACATGTGTGCCAAACACCTTTAATGCCCCTCAAATGAGCTTATGAATTAATTTAAATTTCTCCAATGACTGATCCAGTAGCAAATATGGGAGGGAAAAAGTTCCTAGGATGTCTTTATCACTATGTGGCTGCAAAGTATGAGTTAAGAAATAACATCTATAAAATTAAGGCTTGGGTAGTGGTGCTATGAAATAATCCACCAATCACGCCTTCTCTCAAATGGTTTGAAACTCCTCTGAGTTCTGTGGAGCCCCAAAATCTTGTGAAAAGAAATGCAAATGTCCCCAATGATGGTGAAATTCCAATTTGGACTCAAATACATACTTAGCATCCACTAAAAGTCCTTCTAAACCTTGGAACCAATGGGACTTTATGTTGATTCTATCTCTTCTACATCTTGGAGGGTCTTCAATAGGGAGCTCACCTTGAAAGTGTGTGAGTTTCTTGGGTGGTAGTAATGGATACTCTTCAATCGAGAGAGCATGATAATCCACAGGTCTCTAGCCAAGATGTGGTGTAAAGGGATGACTTGCTTGCATCTTGAAAGTAATGTTTCTTACAAAGATCTGGTACACAAGCAAGATGCATTAGTATAGAAAATCAAAATTGATCTCAGTATGGTGATTCCTTGGTACTTTTTTGCTTTATTGGTGTCAACTTTGGTGTAGGTGTAGCAGTTACTTGCTCATCCTTTCTCACCTAGATTTGTTTCATGCCTCGAATAAGTGGGTATCTATGTAGCTCAATAGGAAAGTTGATGGGTAATTATCGTGATTCATGTTCCTTCTGCAATTATGTCATGCCTTTGTGGTTCAGTTATCAATGACAGAATCGTCTTTGGAAAAGAAGAAGGATCCAACACTTGCATGACCTATCCATGAGGAGGTAAGGCATTCTACACAATAGGTATTAGGGTACATGCACCATGAATGGACTCATGAATAGAGAATCCGAGGGTCTCTAGTTATACAATAGATTTGGCTTGAGTTAAGTTGAGAAACCCCAACTTTATACTAGATAGAGAACTAGAAGACCCGAGACTCTTCAACTCTATTGTAGATTTATCTCCCAAAAGCTTGAGAGACTCCAACTTTATGGTAGATAGAGAGTTAGAAGATCCAAGTGTCTTTAGAGGTCTCAAGAATTTGTAACTCCATAGTAATACATTGCTTATAACCCAAAATCGAAGAAGAAATCTTTGAAGATTCAAGTCGACTACATGTCATATATATATTTTTGACCCAATATCAAAGGTTTTGTAAGGTCTTTATCATGGAAAACAAAGGGCTTTACTGTCAAGGGGATATCTTGTATGAGGATTAGAACTTCCACCTCACCAATGCAAGGGGATTCCACACATATTAATCCTATGAGGTAAGCCTCAATTTGACTCATTTGTAGGTTCATTTCTTGACAGCAAGAATACCTAATGACACGTGGTAGCTCCTTAGTCAATCAAGGCCTTGATCGTCTTGATTGTAGTGCCATGACCTAGCTCAATAGAAATGAATGGTCATTTATCCACTATGCTAGGAGAGGTATTTCTTCTTTGTTTAGCACATTGCCATGTGTTACCTTGGGGCGTTTGAGTGGAAGTTGACATTAACAAGATGAAGCCCTTCACCTAGCATTCTTATACTAACGTAAGCTCTGTTTTCTTCATATGTTTAATGCACTATAGAGCTTTTAGCCTAAGATTCTTCTCGAATTTTTTTCTCCTCATTTTTATGATTCTTAGCCAGGTGGAGTGCGTTAGCATTTCTTCAATCATTGGCTCTTGATAAAGCTTGACTCTACATCCACTAATGTAAGTTGGCATTACATCTCCATCTAAAGTGGCTAATTGCATCACATCATTTGTCCAAAGCCGATTGATAATCATAGATCCATAACCGCATTTTTCTAACTTACGAGCATATTGTTTCAAAGTTTACATCAATACTGAATTGCTAGCTTTCAATCCTTTATCTTTCAAATGCACATTAAAATAATCCTTCCGCATATATACATGTTGCTTCTCTCAATCTAGTCTCTTTGTAATTGCTCTAATTCCATGATACTTGAAGATAGCTTGTGGCCCATCCATTGATGCCCTTCTGCTACGCTCAACATGGGTATCAATCTAATGGTGGCATCACATTCTAGCCAAATACCAGTTGAAAGGGAGTTGCTTTAGCCTGAGATTCTTCTTGCATTCTTTTCTCCTCATCTTTATGCTTCTTAGCTAGGTGGAGTGAGTTAATCATTTCTTCAATCATTGGCTCTTGATAAAGCTTGATGCTGCATCCACTAATGAGACATTTGTGATTGTTCCTTGAAAGAATTTGATAGGATATGTAGTGTTGGCTCATGCCATTTTGGAACTGCTTCTACATTGAACAAGTAGGCGTTAGACAACTCATCATTGATTGACTATTGAAGGTCACCATTTCAATCCTTCATAGATGATCAGCTTTAACATATGTGCTATCCTTTTTCACTATCACTTTGAGATCATATTCCATGAGGACAAGGAACAATCATACTAACCTACCAATAATGCAAGGCTTCTTGACAAGATAGATTATATTTTGATTTTACAAATATCTTGAATTTATTTCCTAATAAATAGTGTCAAAACTTCTTTATTGCATGGATCATGCCTCCTTCCATAGTCATATAATTTCTTTCAAGAGGGATGAGTTGTCTACTCGCATATACTATTGGGAAGTCCATGTTTCCCTCATTTGTAGATCGTGATAAGATGCAACCAAATGCAAAATTAGAAGCATCTAGTGGATGTGGAATGTCTTGTTTGAATTTAGGATCTTAAGTATCAATGCTATGCTTTTTGGAGTTCTTAGAATGAGCTTTCACACTCATCTCTCTACTCACAATTCTTTGATATTCCATACATAGATTGAGAAATGGTTGCATATATGTGTATGAAACTTCTATAATATCCAAAATATATTGGACTTCCTTTTACATTTATTGGTCATGGAAATTTAGAGATTGCTCTCACTGCCTCTTCATTAGTAGATATGTCATTCTTGGAGACTATGTGCCCAAGGATTTTACCTTGGTAGACCATAAAAATACACTTTTTGAGGATTAAGCACACTTTATACAAGCAACATTTATAAAAGTTCCTCTTGTGGTCTTGAAAATAATCCTTTCACTCATTAGAATATACACATAAGTCATTAAGATAGACTTATAGGACTTTCTTAAGAAACTCCATGAAGATATGGCACATGAGCCTTTGAAATATGGCTTCGGCATTCTTCAATCCAAAAAGCATTACTCTAAAAGCAAAAATACCCCATTCCATGGCATAGGCTATTCTCTGTTGCTCCTCTTCATCAATGGACACTTGTTTGGATCCCAAGAACCTATCTAGAAAATTGTATACTTCTTGTCGAGCTATCCTTTTTAATAAATGGTTTGCAATAGGTAGGGGATAGTTGTGCCAAATAATATTTGCATTGACCTTTTTGAGGTTGATGAAATCCATAGTTTTCCAATATTTTTGGGAACAACCACTATGGGCAAGAGCCACTATGTGTCATTGATCTCATAAACAAAACTATTTGCTAGAAATTTATTGATTTCTTCATTTACCTTAGCATAATAAGTTTCATTGTAAGTATACGATCGCTGCTCAGATGGTGGATCATACAAAACCATTGGGATATGATGGGAATAGATGTTTCGATCAACTCTTTTCAAATTCTTATATGTCTGAGAAAAGACATCTCAATCTTCTTGTATAAGATGTATGAAATCTTCTTCCTCGGAGCTCGATAGATCATTTGTGATATATGAGCATCTCTCTTCATTTTCATTGATTTTGATGAACACTTTCTTTGTATCTTCTTTACTGTCGCAATTAGGATGTGAGCTCTACCTAAGCTCCTCAAGTTGGATGACTCCTCAACTTGTACAAAATGGCACAATAATTTATAAAATATGAAATTTATGTTACAAAGTTAGAGATAAAAATAACTATTGAATGTTGAATGGTATTTGTAATCTTTGAAAGCTCAATATCTTTGAAAAATGAAGACTTTGCCTCGCTCAGCCTTCCATATCATTGCTTATAGACTCTTTACATACTTGTGCAACATCGGTATCTGCTTCCTCCTCCTTTAGCAATGCCAACACTCCCCTCCCTCTTGCATTTGTCATCCTTGATAGACCCTTGTTATAGAGATTGTTCTATGTAGTTTTGTAGAAGATCTTGTGCTAGGGTTTGCTTGTTGATGTGAAGGCCTCTTACAAGATGAGCTTCTAGTTTTGTCTAATCAATAGTAGAGGCAGTATTTAGTTGTGAGTATCTGTAATGGGCTGAATATTTCATTTCTTTGCAATCAAATAACTATATTAAATGTTTTGGCCGCAAGATGAAGACTTCTAAATGGTATTGCCAAAAGCCTATGATGAACATTCTTTGAATGTTTGTTTATAGCAGGTCACGAGATACTTTTTCTAACAATGCCATGCATAACAGACGTGTATAGATGGTGTGGTGCTCATGTCATAAATGAGATCAAGATTTCCATGCTAAAAGCCTAGTGTTGATACATGTGGGGCCTTAATTTTTTTGAAAACCTTAAATGGTTCTTGCATTAAATCAAAGATCTTTAATTGCATTCATGCCACCACATCCGTCATTCTATACAGTCACAAGAGCTAATGTCTTATTGTGGCCATCATGTATACTATCATTGGGGGGCCTTGAGGTGGTGCAAGATAGGGGAAGTTCAACTAGTCCTGGCACTTTGGATCGTTCTATATCTTGACAATGAAAGCTAACAAGAGTGGCATCTAGAGACGGGGCCATAGCATGGATTATATAGAACATGTAAGGGTGCCTTCATCTAGGTCTGCATAATTTGCAGGTCTTCCTGAAGGAGTTGTACCTACCAGTTGAGCTGGAAAATAGTGTCTTTTCTTGCTTATGGGGGCATATCCTCTTGCTGGAACTAGGTGGCATGAGTCAGTATCTTTTCCATTACTCATTTGATTTCAATGTTGTATTCAATAAGAATCATGAAGTATGGTGTGTATTGCATTTCATATATAGATATATTTTAGGCACAATCTCTTGGAAGTAGGACAACTTTAGAATAGTCTCTTCAAATATTACCATCGCTTGTAGTTGTGCTTCCACCCTCATTGAATGGGTGTGCCCAAGATCTTTGACATGCTTCATCTAAGCCGCTCATAGTAATTCAAAAGTATCTTGGCCCTCCTTAATGACTCTATCACCAACTATGGTCTACAGTTCATAAACTTCTTCATAGGGTTGGTTGACAAGAATTTTTACGAGTTCCTCTGGCTTAGGAACTTTAGGTGGTGATGTTGGTTTTTCAAGTGTCACATATGATGCAATCTCTATTTGTAAAATGGTGACTTGCTTTTGCAAATTTTCAAGTTCATCCAGGACTTTATTAGGTAAAATAGACTCTTTGGTTGTTTCCTCTTCTTGTATCGGTGTGGCGGCTTTAGTGGTCCTTAGTGCTTGACACTTAGTTGTGAGCTGATCATGTGCTTTTAATAACATTGTATAATCATCCAAGATGATTTTAATTGTTTTTGGCAACACAGGTTAGAATGGACTAGGGTTGATCGATGCATCATGAGTGTCTAGAGCTGCTTCACAGTTGTCCTTGTTTCGCTCTTGCAGTCTCTAATTCTTGTTCAAGGGTCACATATGATGCAATCTCTATTTGTAAAATGGTGACTCGCTTTTGCAAATTTTCAAGTTCATCCAAGACTTTAGTAAGTATAATAGACTCTTTGGTTGTTTCCTCTTCTTGTATTGCTGTGGTGGCTTTAGTGGTCCTCAGTGCCCAACACTTAGTTGTGAGCTCATCATGTGCTTTTAATAACATTGTATAATCTTCCAAGATGATTTTAACTGTTTTTGGCAACACAACTTAGAATGGACTAGGGTTGATCGATGCATCATGAGTGTCTAGAGTTGCTTCACAGTTGTCCTTGTTTCACTCTTGCAGTCTCTAATTCTCTTTTGTTGCCATGTGAGATGGTGGCATAGAAGTCTGTTAAAGCACATTAATCTAGCATTACATTCCATTTGAGCTCTCGTGAGCTCTTGCAACTCTGGAACTGCTTGTTTGTTCTGTTTCTCTAGCTAGACTTCCATTGTGTGAGTATATATTGAAGCATTGTGTAGCATGCATTCAACAAAGCATTTTCAATGCTTAATGAAATTAGTTGTGCTTACAGGTTAAATGAGTGTTCGTAGAGGCAAGCATGGCATTGGCCCAATGTGGCAAACTCCTCCCTTATTTGGTGCATGCATGTAAACATTTTTTGAAGGATGTTACCTATTGTGAACAAGGAGTAGACTCAATTATACTGCATAAATGTTTGTTGGTTGTGCAATGTGGAAGAGTTGGAACAAGATGAAACCATACATCAGGATTGATGAAAGACTAGAAATGGATAGCCGAGATTAGATGAAATGATTCAAATTGGAAAGGTTTTAGAAAGTGAAAACATCTCTGGAACCATGATAAAGGTCATGCGATAAGATTCAAGGACATAGACTATGTTAGGAGATTTGACTTTGATGATTGGTGCCTTCTCAGGCAAAGAATCAAATCTTGGGAAAACTCAAAGACTCGTCCCCTTCTTGGAAATGGCACCGCACAAATTGACGGGTTAAGATGGATCAACGGTAACAAATTAGACTAAATTCATAGGTTATATAAGCACCTTGATTTGAATATCTCCTTTTTTGGGTGATGGTGCCATACTGGTCTAGCATCAGATGGCAAGTCGTGTGCGAGGACCTATGGCACCCTCTCATTGAGAATAGAAAATCAATTCTTATGTGGCAAATCCTCCATCGTGAATTCTTGACCAATCCCAAAGCTAATTAAAATCTATGGGGCCCCTCACTAGTATAAGCATTTCGTCCATGGTAGAGAGGAACTTGGTCATCTCTTCTTCTCGTGCCCTAGAAGCATCTCGATTTGGCAGTCTCGCCAAGATTTTGAGCTTAACAAGGAAAATCAATTGAAAACAAGCATTATTTGGAGAAACAATTGGCCACTCTTCTGCTCTGTGGAATGCCATAAGGGGGGAAGTGTTTTGGAAGACATGGAAAGAAAGATTGTGTGATCAATTTAAATGGCCATCAAAAAGAGTGGTCGATTGAAAAATCTCTATACCTGTTGGGTAGATAAATTTGAAATTGTAAAAATTCTCCACCCAACAC